>JAODGC010000007.1:2806058-2890446 GCA_027574925.1 Ecitoglossa quadriceps | reverse complement strand
TCATCAGATTCCGCGTTACAACTATGGCATCGGTGCAATTGCATAAGTCACACCATTGGCGATTCGTTCGACAGCAATATCGGGCGAGAGACATTCAAAACATGGCTCAATAAGTCACTCGGAAAAATCGATTGCTATTATTGGAGATATGTCACACAGCGCTGTGTTCATTGTGGTTTTGCATACTGCATAAACAAACCAATGAATGAAGGTACAATCGAACAAATAATGGACTGCAATGTTTTTCAACATGTAAAGAAAACAAAGTAAGAAACTATGATATAGACATCCTGACAATGGTTAGGATTTAGTTTTAATTCACAAACGTAGAAATGTATTACTTTATGAACATGGGCGGATTAATAGAGATACGTTGAACCAGCAAACATATTCGAATTCCAAATTTGCAACCCTTGGAACTAATTAACACCAGATATATTCAAGTAGAAAGTTGTAAAGCGAGCGCCAAATTCAAACTCACGCATGCGCAGTGTTGACAGCTCTCACAAGTTCTTATTGCAAGGTCCATTAGTCTTTGAAGGCTTAAAGTAGCAAAATTCGATTTGATTTTAATTTCACACCTTAACAGTTTTCATACTTGAATAAAAGGTATCAGGATGCAGAACAAAGATGCATCCATTGATCTTTCAATTTCGATCTCTGTCAAACGAGCAGAACCAATGTCGTGCTACCACACTAAATGACTTCTTGACTTGTTGTAAAAAAAAAAGTCACGACTGTGTTGTTCTCAAGCTTCCTCTGATCATAGACAATCCAAATGAATCTTGGTCACTGCGCCATTCGAGTGTAAAGCAGGCATTTATAATATTTCGATGTGTCGAGATGCAGAGATATTGCTGGAATGTTTCCAGCAAGATTAAAATATTTTTCTCCTCCTCCTAAGTGATCTAAGCAAATATTATTGGAAGCATTACAATTTCACAACACACGAATGTTCATATCTTTTATCCTGCGCAACAGCGTGGCAAATCGCTACTTAAAACGACACCATCGTTGGGAATATAAAAATTCAAGATTAGCATAAGATGGCCACGATACAGACTGATGTAGACCATGTGAGGTCCAATCTTCTTCTTCACTAGAATCCGCGTAACATGGTAACATTGATGTGGCGCTGATATGCATCCAATTAGCTCTCCACTGCAGGAAGCTTGTTGGACACCGAGACGCAGTTGATGCATCTACTAAAGATCAACTTGTAGCATGAAATTGTCACCTCCCTGCTACACTCTCTCATTGCGCCAAGTAGTTGGAGTAGTAGTAGTTGGTCGTAGGTAGTAAATCCAAGTTGGAGTTAAAATTAAGCGCAAAGTAGCCGCTTTTAGCTGCATGCGCGACAGTCGGCGCGTGGCTAATTTTAATTTCAAAATCGATTGCAACTCGCAGTGGTTTTTCCCGCAATCCGCTGAGTGTGAGTTGTGAATCGATTGGAAACTAGGACTAGCGACCATGGGGTGTTGCACTTGCTTGGCCTACATTCTTCGTTTATCAGCAGTAGCATGCCTGTAAAATGCATTTATCGCAGTTTTTTAATGATAATTTATGCATTCGCTCGTTTTTTTTTATGGTTTCCTGTGTTGGCACAACGGCAAAAAAGTGATGCACTTCATTTGCATCATTAAACTCATTAAAGCGCTCAGGGGAATCAAGTATTTATAATCAGGTATATTGGGAACAGAATGAAAGCTCTTTAAAGAAGTGAAGCTTTTCAGCTCAATAGAGTAACAAGTTCAACAAGTTGCCTGCAACACAGTTAACCTATTTCTTCAGCAGGTTCTTTGTTTTAGTGACACGAACAATCGTTCCCAGCCGCGGCGCGCGATAAAATGACTATAAATTTAATGAGCAAACAAACTCTGCGGAGCAGGCATGAGCCTCCTTCGCCTCCACCAACACTCAGTTTGCAATGAGCGCAATGCATTTGTTGGATGAATAACGAAGTCGAGCACAACGGTGTGCTGGGCACGACCTAATTTATCATTTTCATTCGCTTCGCACCGAGCAATTTCTTTGTTTACGCATTTTTGCTGCGGTTGTCATTTACCGGCGCCGATAGACAATGTCTATCGCTGAAATGGTTTATCGTTGCAATACACGCGATTACAGGCTTTGCCTGATGGAGCATCTTCAAGTCATTTCAAAGTTTTAGAGAAATAAACGTTAATATCTTGATTTGTTTCGCTTTACTTGAGTTTATTAGCATTCATTGCCTTTGGGGATAATTTGGCGTAGGTTATTTATAAAACATGAGATAAGATCTTTAGCTCTTTATGGGCTTTGAGCAGGGACTAACCGAAAACAAGATAAAAACGAAAAACAAAGAATGATGCTTTTAAAGTACAAGCGACGTACAAGCAAGAACGTGCAAGTGGAAGTCACTCCCATGACTAAATACCCACGGCGTTGGCTGCTAAAGCATTTTTATGTCGATTTTCCTTGTTAATTTCTGGCCGCCAGTGTCTATTTCTTATATAACTTTCGATGCGCACTCTTTGCGCTGGTATGCTCGGCGTCGCTCATTGGAGATTTTGCTCAGGTTACCGTGAACGCCGTTCTATTGTAGTCTGCCAAGTGACCCACGTCGAAGGTCTAAGGTCACCATCGCAGCCAGAGCTCGTAAGACGCAAAAGAAGTAAAAACATCATACCGACACTTGTACCAGTTGGAAACAACCCCACATCCAAACAATTTCCACGCACGCGTACATTGTATGATCCTTGCAAAGGACTATAAAGTCTTGATGCGCAAGCGCTTTAGCACGTCGGACGCTCATAAAGTCGCCTTATATTTAATTAACAATGTACCATCGTGAAGCACGAGCTTTTACGAGCGTCTTTTACATCCCCAAAGGTGTAACGTGAGAATTTCAGGCATTTGCTTGCAGATACTTCAATAAAATGCAAAACATGTATCATTATGTTCAAATTAATGTGTATTAACTTGTTTCTTCTGTGACCTTCTTGCATCCAGATGGGATCAAATTTGGCGAAAAGAGTGTAAAGTAACGCAAACTGCGTGCAACTGAATTTAATTACGGCGATGTGAGAGGTGCAAGATGGATGGGCGGCTTGCCTGAATATGTGTAGCGACGAGTGTGAGAAATTCTGTTTTTGTATCAGCTGACATAATGGCCTTAATTAAAAATAGCTTATGTTTTCATCTTGAGCAAGAGCGCAGCAGTAAATAAAGAAAAAAAGCCACCACATTAATCACGGAAATTTCGCAATTATTTCTGGGTGGCACACTAAAAATACTTTTATTTCACTTCCGCGATGTTGTATCTAATCTCAACCAAAATAAACCATCATATTATATGAATTTATATCATCGCACTAAAAAATTCCAAATGAACTCGAACTTGAACACAGAAATGTTAATGCTTAATATGAAAATCTCTTAATTTCCATCTGCTAATTGCACAGCGCCAAATGCTTCTTTAACTGAAGATTCTTAGTAATTATCCTCATTTATGTCTCCCATCTTCAGATATTCCTCGTGTACAGTGAAAAATCACCGCGATCATTATGCGCCATTAGGAAACACGTAATTAATTCATTATTCTTACGACTACAATCTGTATTACGCGCCACGTCTTGGAACACAGACTGCGATGGATATTATAATCCAATAACGCAAAATTGGATTTATCACATTGCACGTGGCATCCATGCGCGGATCAGCAACTCAGCATGAAACAATTTAATTGAGTCAAAGTTGAGATCAAAATACATGCCGCCTTCATGTTCATATTAAAATCAGATCTCCCTAGTCATACTCTCTGAATCTAGATAATTACCTTGCGAAATTTGCTATTTGTGTTATTGGAGAAATAAGAAATCATCATGAGCATGATTAATATCATTCGGACTACAAATTACAACCTCTACACTTCACTCCTTTAAGTGACCACTGGCTTGATAACTATGATTTGCTGATTATCACATCAAGCAGAAAATGAAACAAGCATGTTGTTAATATCTCTTACACGTGTAACACAGTCGCAAGCAAAGCTCTTCCAAACAATAAGCACGAATAGCCCACGACGAAAGTTTCGAGGTTTGCGCGTTTCATTGAGTATGAAGTAGATTTACGACGGCATTGAATTATATTATTTAAGCATTTGATTCTCCTGCTGTTTGCTGCACTCTTTTCGACAAGTACGCTACGATTGACGATTGTTTGACTGAAGTCATCGAACCCCGTCGTACATGGCTAAATAATGAACCAACCAATGATGCTTGGTTGGATTCGACAGTCAACATACCTTATTCATTTGCAATGAATTGAGGAATATACTAATCAATGTGGAGTGGAGAAAACATAGATGACACAGGAATCTCAACTATCAGTTTTACTTTGAATCCGATTACGGATAATCAACAGATTTATTCATCAAAAAGTTGCAATCAAGATAAAAATTAAATTTCCCATTGTTGGACATTGTGCTGGATTAACAACAGCTTTCACTTGCCCTTTTTGTGCATGTTTTATGTAAGATTAACTTGAACTTCATTGAAATTGAATACAAAAAAAGAAATCATGGGATTATCAATTTTTACGCTAATTTGCAACTGCTATTCTCCAAAGTTGATAAGACTGATTGCCCATGAATGCGCTTCTTGATCAACAAACACCACACTTTATTGTAGCCAGCCAAGGTGAGCTATGTGACTACTTTGCTCACAATTCATTTCTCCAAACGCCCAATTTCTATGGAGCATTTTCACAAATTCCAAAAATGCCAGCATACTTATTTACATCGCGTGGCACTAAAAAAAACGTTATATAAAACACAGCGTTTCGTAATGTTTTGTAAAGTTTTCTCACTCCGCTGGAATTCGGCGTGAGCGCAGAGAGACTCAACGTAGGTGGAAAACACAATGCTCAATTATGTGTTATTTTCATGCAGCTTTATCAGCATATCTGTTTCCCCGCAACGCAGTAGGAAACGCGACTTTTCATTTCTCGCCATTGAACTGAATTCCCGGATAATTAAATATCATTCGCGTGGGTCTAGATAAAATTTCGTGGTGGAGGCGCGCGCGCGTTCATCAACACGCTGCATTCATGGTAAGTTGGAGAAAGATATGCGACCTCTGAATGAATTTATTCCGAATGCTATTATTCAAAGTGGAGTAGTTAAGTTAGGTCGTGAGAAAGTCACCAGACATGTAGAGCTGAGTTGGTTAGCATTGCGCATTCGACGTATACAAAGGTGTCTGTGTGAATGGTGCATCCGTTTGGTATCTTTTATGTGGCGTGCTTTCTTGGTACTGGATTTGACTTTGACTTTACTTGCCCAGTACTCCCGCGAGTATGGCTCGTTTGCGCTACTCGGCTCGTTACAATGATCTTGGCTTGCTTGGAAAGCAAATCTGTCTAGTTATCGCACTGCAATACAATATGTTTAGTAACTTGTTAATCAAGTTACCTGAAAGACATTAAAACAATTGTATTCTTGCTTTGCAGTTTCCAGTTTTTCCTTTGAGCTTTCATTGGTTCTCCTTGGAGATGATGTTTCTGATCATACTGTATGCTGATTAGAGATTGTTTTAATTTTATATTCCAGTCCAAGTAAAGCGAAAGCGTTAGAACTCACTCTTGGAATTCCATTGAGCATCTCCGGTGTGCATGAATTGATAAGCGATGCATTCCGACGCATTTCTCAGCCGCATTACTGACATCCAGGCACATTCCAACATCTTCCGCGAATCTCACGCCCTCGTCAAGTGTCAAAGCAGGCAGCGTTATTCTCCGTCGAAAATCAGGTTAATTGACTGCTCTTCTAAGCCAAATCCAACAAATTCGCGTGCGAATCCGTACCAACATCAACAATGAACTTTACAGTTGTTATTTTTAGCAAGTCCTCTAGTCTTCACATCATATAAAGTATATTTAATAGCTTGCTTGCGCATTATTGTTTTGTGCTGCTTGCAGTGTAAAGATAGAAGAACGAGGTCGAGCGAGGCGCATGTAGAGTCCTTAGACAATTAATGACTCTGTGGATCGCCCAAGTACCCGCCGAGTCGTCCAAACACAATCTTGTTTTGTCTTCTTGTGCTGTAGCCGGTGATGACTGATTGATTATGATTGCGATGATGAGTGGCGGCGCGATCATGGCGAACCCAACGATCCGGCACGCTGGCGACCATCTTGTCATTTTGTCATTAAGCAAAAAAAGCTCGCGCGTCTTTGGCAGGAAAAGAAAGAAACGCATTCGTGCGTCCGCCGGATTTCGAACCAAGAGACAATTCCCGACGTCCGTGCAAATAAACTAGGAATTGGCATGCTAGCGGAGCGCATCGCGGTCTCGTCCGCCTGCTCCAAACTGAAAACGCCAAGCGGAATTTCCGCGGAAAGAAGATTGTGGTTTTGCCGAGAACTGAGCAAACATTATCGTTAGCGCGGCGAAATTCGTTCAGTGATTTCTTGTCAACCGTCGACCCGCCGCTCATCGTTGGCTGTTGATTTAACTTTATTTTTTGGTGCTCATTTTCTTCACTAAGTGCTGCAATGCGTAATGGTCGGTCGGTCAGTGCGGCCGTCCAAGCATCCAGCCGCGCCGCGTTTCGATTCAATCTCAATGCCAATTTACGGAATCCTGTTTCGCAGAGCGCCTGCCCCGTGTCCTTTACCTATGCGCGAATCAACGAATAAAAGGGTCGTTTGTGTGCGCACTTTGCTTGTACTCCAGCGGGCAAACGATGAAATTCAAATCCGCAACGCCCAAAGCACAATCTGCGATCGGCGCCGCGCAACAAGCTACACCAAACGCAGCTTCCAAGAACCCTGATACGAACGCATTGTGCGCATCTGTCGCGCGTTTTACGTAAACGTCGCTCGCTTTAATTTTCCTTACTTTGTAGCGCGCGCGCGCGTTTATGATGTTTATTAAATCGCGGCGACCGTCTGGCGATCTTCTCCAACCGCATTGTTCGTCATTGTCTGCGAGATAGTTATCTCGATGCTTGCTTAGGGTATCAGGTATTGAGCATTAGGTATCTAACCGCATCGGAATGATAATCGCCGGGTCGTGCGGGAATTGGCTCCGAATTATTTTCGGTGAATGAACACCCTACGTACAGGTATGCGGGTGCCAGACCTGAACCTGACCTACCACTATCAGCTGGTGGGCCAGGCCGATACGTACGGAATTCCGTACATGCCATTCATAAAATTTGACTTGTTTCGCACACGAGAAATTAATTGCCTCCAAGCTTACACAATTTGGCTCCCCACCAGTAGGTAACCCACATTCTGCCGAATAAAATCACTTGTTAACAATAGCAAAGTGCTGCCATGTCTGCATCGGTTTGGGCCGCCGTTTCGACGCGACGCTAGCTTAGCACAGTGCACTCTCTGCGCAGCTGATTACGAGAAAAACCTGTTGCTTTCCATCGACCTCGCTGTATCCTCGGCATCTTCGAGACGCTACTCACCCTATGCGGCGACTGCAGCAGGCGGTGGATGGCCGACAGCTGGTTGACGAGCGGCAAGGTGACGCTGAACGTGTGCTGCGGCGGGCGCGCCGGATCCGGAAAGTTGGTCGTGTACGCGAACGGGTCGATGTCGTTCAAGTACTGCACCCGGCATGTCAGAGACATTTTCTCACATTGTATCACGGAAAGGCACCCACCAACTTCCCACTCGCCGGGTCAGAGCAATGAATTATAGATCCAATCGGAAATTGTCCAAATTGAAAAATGGCGACTGGAAAGAAATATCTCTTGATTTGATTATTTCGACTCAGGTGAAGGCTTTGTTAATGTGCGTGGCGGATACCGAAATACGCGCGGCAAAATGAGGCAAGCAAACAAGCCATTGTCATTGCAATTGATACGTCGCGACAATTGTTCGTCGCGAGAGGCACTCGATTTATCCGGGACAAAGAGCTTGATAAACTTTTATTTCAAGCCGCTGAGTAAACTATGCGCCATGTCGCTCATGTCCAAGCCGGTAAATGGTAAATTTAATTAGGCATTACACAACTTTGCGGCGAAATTTATCAAGCACTCGAAGTGTGCTCGGGCTCGAGTGTCACAGTTTCCTGCGATTGCAATTTAACAACTTGTGCAGCTTGAGCAGCTAATTAAATTTTGCCTTAATGGAGGTAGAGGTGATTTTTTACGCTAAATCACCACTTACGGATCAAAATCAATTGTAATGGGAACAAAAAATTCGCCGCACACAAAGGGAGTACATTAAATCACGCACATTCAACAAATCCTAAGCGTTTAATGAATTGAAATAATTTGGTTCAAAGCTCTCAATCAACATGTCTTTCTATTGCAATACTCTGCTATAAATTATTTTCTACCTAATGGAGCTTTGTGCTGCAATGTGTACACACTATAGACAACTCGCGACTGGATCGAAGGTGGTCGAGCGGGCACAACTTGGCGGTGAGGTGAACGCGGCGAAACTGAACGTCGACCACAACGCGCGAGGCCGTTGCAACTTGCGTCGACGACGCCGCCCGGTGCTGCTGGACTTGTCCGTAGCGCATGAGCAGGTCTTCGGGGACTGCACAAAAAGCTCCGTGGACTTTAAAGCACTTTAAATGCTATGAAGGTACCAATGGTACAAACTGCAGAGTGCAGACTAGATAAAGAATCCAAGATCCAAAACAAGACCAACCTAAACTAAATCAGGACCACTAGGCCCATCAGTGCTATTTGTACCATTCCAATTTGGTTGTTTATCATAAACAGATAGTATTGATTTCGTTGTAAAGCGCAACAGGAATGAATAATGCTAGATGTTGCGTTGAGCTTTATGCCTTTCAACGTGTTGGTAGAATCTAGTTCTACACCTGATCCACCTGACTGGCATCACACTGAAAACCACCTGAACAACCTGAACGAACCCACAGTGTGTATTATGCGCCAGAATGGACAAATGTGCGTGGTCGTATCGCAAGCACGTCGAAATGAGAGCCAAGAAATTATTAGTAAGTGCCCGTAACTTCACCATCTACAAATAGAAACTTCCAGCCGCCTTTCCGATCCCAGTCAAGTATAGTGCACAGGTAAAATCGTAAACATAATTGCGCAGCACTAATATCTATTTGCGCTTACATCAAAACTTTTAATGTCTACATTGTCATTAATGGCGTGGATGTCATCACCAAGATTGATTTATAATCCGCTCCGCGGCGACAATTACTTACTGATTCCATTATGTAAATTGTATAATGAGCATTTATGGCTAACGGTAACACGCTGATTCCCTAATTAATTCATCTTCCATTTTAACGACGACATGCCATGACTCCCGGTGGGTTTAATTTATGCAAACAATAAATTTTGCTGCAACGTCTTCTTCACTTTTGGTGCGGTGACAGCTGACACAGTCATTAGGTTGTATTAAAGACAACCGAAACAACTGACACCATGAATTAAGATTTCGGTAGCATTTGCAAATGCAACCCACTTGCAGTATTGCACAAGCGCACAAAGTCCTAATGTCCGCAAGTTTCTAAAACTGGATGCTTGTGATTCCCAGGGTTTCTAGTTGGTTGGGTGTAGTGGGAAGCCAAAAGAAATGTCTATGTATTTAGCACGCCCTGCTGTTTGTTATGGTTCACCAGGAAATGTGGCTTAACCTATTTTGCGCAATTTTCTTTCGGATGTTATGCGTGCGTTTATTTTTGTTGTGTCGCACAAATTTTCTTAACTTTTCGCCGCCTACCAAAATTTGAACATGCCACATGGAAAGCAAACTGAGCTACTTCCCATTTTACTGCTGTTCCAGCTGGTAGTTATATTTTTGATGCAGCGGCATCGCAAAAACGCAACAGTTTCACTTCCGCAACCAGTTTCCAAATTTATATTTAAGTGGGCCCAATCAAAGTAACATAAACTTAAAGATTGACTTACGCGAGAGTTGTAATCCTTTGTTGGTACAAAACGTCCATCACTGCGGAGTAAAAACAATAACATCAATAAACGAACCAAAATCCCAATAAGTATATACCTTTTCTGCAGAAACACTCTCCTTTCTTGATGTCCTTTATGAATTTTTACTTGACTGGCATCAATTTCATCACAATCCGTACTAGAGGAAGTCTGATAATTGAAAATCCTATCTATCAGAGGACTCATCAATTGTGAGGATCCTCCAAGGATATCATCAATATTTGTATGTTTAGAAATAAACATGCCAACTTTTGAAGGCTGTTTCCTTTTAGGTATTATACTATAAACATCTGAACATGGAACATTGTCATAGGGACTGTTTCGTCCTGCTTCACCTTCTTCTCGTGGGGTTTCTAAACCTTCAGGACTTGCTCTATCACCTAAAGGACTTTGCGTTTGGTCAAATTCATCATGGTCCTCGACACCTATTACCTCCCAGGCACGGTCACCAGCTTCGTTTAAGTTTTCATTACTACACATCCACCATGCTCTTTCGCCGGAGTCAATGTGACGGATTTTGTACTTTTGCAGAAATTCTGGCTCTGAACTTTCGTTACTACCATTTGGATGCTGTTGGGTATTTTGATATTTATAGGAATTTGACTTTGATGATTCACTAGATAACCACCAATCTAATTTGGTTGAATCTGTTTTTCTAAGTTTATAACACACCATTCCATTTTTAATAATACCCTGTTCATCAGTACTCGTCGCTGGATACACCATTACACCATCTGGGACCTCTACACTGTCATCTAACCACCATGCACGTTCGCCAGACTGGACATGTTGTATTCTTCGCACTTTAGAACTACCCCGTGAACTGGGCGGTGAATTACTCTTTTTATCCTCTTCAAGCCACCAACTTTTTTCTTGTGAATCTCTCTGCTGTATAAGTTTCATCGGTCTGCGCTCCGCTTGGTCTGACAAACTGCGTGGAATGTCTGATATATTTTTATCTGTTGCATCTGAACTTGAATCCAAGAACCAGGAATGGTCGTCGGAGTCATTACGAATTTTATAGATCAATCTACCATCTTCTGTGAGACCATCCTCCCCAAAACTTGTTGCTGGGATGACTTCAACTCCCTGTGGAACATCTGATTTCTCATCCATCCACCATGCCAGTTCACCCGATTCAACTTGCCGCAAGACCTTCAATTTGTCGCCTTTGGGCGATATTGTTTCCTCCCCAGAGTCTTGAAACCACCATGAACGGTCTTCAGCTTTGACTTGTCGTAGAATTGGGTGTTTCTCAGAATTGCTCACGGAATTTGAATAAACAAGGTCGGGAATGTATTTAGAAGTCCTATCTGAACTTTCTATTGATTTAGAATCCTGCACATCGTATCCTTTAACTTTAAAAAAGTTGGTTACCGGTGCCAATGCTCGCATTAAAAATGATTTAGGTTCATGGTCCTTATCACCTTTTACTTTTACCTTTGGTTTGTCTAAGGATAATTCATCTGCAGATGACAGTATGGCAGATGTGGCATCCGGGCTTTGCAATCGTATAGAATGCAGTTTTGTTTCTTCATCTGAGCTTTTCGAACTTGTGGATCGTTCTGAAGAAGAACTTTGTGACCTACTCATGCATCCTCTTTCAACACTAGTTGTAACCCTTTGTGGTAACTTATTCTTCTGATCTTCAGCAGTATCAGAATCCGACGCCACGCTGTTGCTACGCTTGTTTAACTTTTCCGGGTTCATATTCAATACTGACTTCCGGAAATCTTTGTTAGGCGTGTTCAACGAATGCAACATTGAGGGCCCATCTGTTTTTTCACTCGGTGGTAGCTTGACAGTCTTTTGAGGACTTGTTTTCTTGTTTGGGCTAGGACTAGCTTGACTAGAGTCACTTTGGGATGAAGTTGACCGACTTCTTCTGAGATCCGACTTTGAAGACGATCTACTGATACATTTTGATGAATTGTTTCTAGAAATTGGTTTCAAAGTTTTTTTATAATCAGTTGCTTCCGCGTTTAGTATTTCATTGCTAGATTTATTTGGACTAGAGTATTTTAGGTCAAGAAAAGAAGACCATGGTGCTGCGCTTATCCTTGAAGCTCCAGAGAACCTCGAAGATTTCGTACTGTCATCCATTCGGTCAGACTGTACCGCTATATCTATCATCTCTCCTCGATCCTTGGGTCTACTAATTTGTTTCTCAATAGTTCTTGCCACATCGGACCTTCTTGTACGCATATAAGATGATTGACTAGGTGGATTTGGAGACGTACTTCTGGTAATAACGGACACGGTTTCAATTTCCACATGCTTATGAGGTTGCGATGGAGATTGTGGTTGAATGTTTGGGGTCTCCATTTTATTAGCTTCCAATTTGGTCTTAACATCTTCGAGTGCAACTGAGGAACATCTGCTGACTGATCTACTTCCTGATTTATCACTTTGACTGCTTGTACTGAGGGTATTTAACAATTCACGATTTTTACGACTCACCTCACTCGTTCTGGCAGTGGAGGATCTCAAATAGGCAGTATGGCTTTTTTCAATTGTGTTTTTGGGCAAAAATCTACTGGTTATAAACTTTTGGGGTCCTTTTGCAACAAGATCTTCTCTAGAAGTGGCTCTTGTAGGTGCTTGGTACTTGGCTAATTCCCTTGAAGATGATGTAGAGGACATGGAACTAGGTGAAGATTTGTATTTGCTACTCAAATCCTCTTTAGATTTGAATCTGGCTGATAAGAGATCTTGTTTTGTTTCTGGCGCTTTGTACTTTCCCAGTGACAAGTCTTCCCTAGATGTATTCCTGGAGGTGCGACCCAGATATGATTTGGAACCATAGTCATCTTTATTTAAAGATGATCGTCCTGTATATTTAGGAATGGTGGTTATGCTGGCAGAGGACACAGAGTCAGGACGTCGTGGATACAAGCGATTCACGCTGTATCCTGATTCACTTGGATTTTTTTCCGCTTGAACTGGGCTGGGGTCTCTGGATCTGGTTCCGGGTGAACGAATACCAGATTTGTAGGAAACTGATGGATGATTATCTTTTTTCTCCACTGGGGATTTTATTCTGCTGGTTAGGTCACTTCGAGTCGAATCTGAGCGGAAGAAAAATGAATTACTGTCAAAATTTGACTAGTTATGTCCGAATAAAGTTTCAGAAAAGGGAATAATTGTTGCATCCTAATACTTGACATATTTATTAGTAATTTTTTTCGATAATTTAGCCTGGAATTGTTATATTAATGGACGTCCATTGAATGCTTGGTGGGTTATTGTAATCTATTGTATTGCACCGTAGCGGTTACCATATAATCGTTGATAGCTCGGGTCGCTGGCGGCGTACGTTGTGGAAGCCGGCGCGGATTTAGCACTGTATTTAGTTTCCAACGGCGATGCCGTACTGCTGCTGCTGGACGGCGCCGTGGCCGGCTTGCTTTTGGCATCGGGCCGCGACTTGGAGTATGTGGATTCATACTGAAAATACACATTCATACATAGAAGATGAGCGCAGATGAAATAATGAGTCGATGCGAACGTAATCGCTTCACGTCCATTGCACCGCGGCACGCATAGTGTCCAACCACTCTGAGTAAACGCGCCGCGACCAACTTGGGGATAAATTTAGCCGCGCATACATGCACACCATGGGCGTCCAGTAACTGGAACGCTGCACCCACGGTGCATGTGTGCAACTCTCGCGAGCGCCAGGCAGGCAGGCATAGCGAGTGCGAACTCGCTAGGAGTTTCGAGAAATGTTTAGCCTGCGACTAGCAACTCTACTCTAGACGTGCAGAAAAGGGATTACCTTGCTGGCGGCGTTCGCCGTATCCTTTTTGTGCGCATAATTACTCGCCGCTGGTGCGCTGCTGGATGATGAGCTTTTATTCCACGGCACCTAAAATTAAATGTTTGATTCATGTAAACTGTATCCTGAGGACAGTGCTTCTAGTATGCTATTCTCTTTTTCAGAGTCGCGAGTGGGGTTGTTGGATGAGCAAAGCTTTCGGTAATTTTACTAATGTATGCGCAATCACATGTAGTCATTTTTTACCGGCAAGTGAGAAGGCAAATCCTGTTCATGCTGCTTGGAAGCATTTGCTACCTGCTTAGGCTGAATTGAGTTTGGGTTTTATTGAGCATTTGTATTTTTAAATCGCAGGCGGTAAAAGAGCGGAATAAAACCGGATGCACTAATTATGAGCTGGTAAAGCTGTGCCACGCGTATTTTTTTCACCCACGTAGCAGGACTGCAGCGGCTGACAATGTCATCCGTATTGGTGATCTTTTTGGTGTTTTATTTTAAAAATAACACCGAACGGAATGGATGGTTGGCGTTAGCGACAAGGGGAAGTGGGCTTGACAGTTTTATAAGACATTCCTCTTCGGTCGGCCGACTTTTCGGCAGCAACATATTGAGATGGATTTCCAGGGCAATCCCTGTGCGCATTCTGGAGCAAACGGTGGAGTCATACATTACCCTCGATACTTACACGTGCCGCGGCCTAAGCAATCTAAACACATGTTGTTAGATGAAATTAGCTATATTAATGTAATCTGAATAATGTTCTATGGATTAGTTTGCATTGGATTGGCTAAAATGGCTAAAAATAATTTGCAATTGATGCAATACGTGTTTGAAAAGCTTGTGATGTGTATAGTAAAGTAAAGCAGCATTACGGCCACGATGGCTTAGAACAATTACAGCATGCGCACGCTTCAATTGCCCAACAAAAATAGATTTATATTACGTGTTGATTTATAAAACATTGCCTGAATTTGAACTTGCAGAGTTTACCCACAAGTCTGTCTTCAGATTGCTCAAAACGTAAACAGTCATAATTGGTTTAAATAAAAAATTTAATTGTTGGCTGCGAAAAAAATATCGATTCTCATTTAATAAAGTTCGTCTCTGTCGGTGAACATTAAATCAAATTCTATTTTCAGTTGTTTGGGTTGCTTTGATGTTTAAACAAATCAAACGAATAACACATGCTAGAGAGTTTTTGGCGAGCAGAAATTTGGGCACCAGATATTTTTGTCATTTTTTATTACTCACATAGCTGCGATATCCGCTCATCCTTATGTAAGGACGCCCACGACCATTTAACAGTTACACTTAGTTAAACAACTCGTATTGCATCTGACCTCCTCTTTTGCAAATTTATCAATTGCCGTCTGTACCAATACCGACGCGCGTGATCCTGACACCGTCGTGGACCTTCCTCGGTATTTTTATCAATTCAAAATCAATGCCAAAGAGAAAACGGCGACGCTGAACTCGACTATAAACCCAAACGCACGCGGAAAACTTTGCACTGCACAAAACTACCACCACTGCGTTTGGCACACGATTTTAATTGAGGTATTTGTTTCACTTGTACATGCACGATCGGCCCTTTTATATAATTTGCGAACAGTGTGGGCGTCGATTGAAGGGTCGCGATCCGAGGCGGCTGGGTGCAATAAGCGCGAGATGCGCGCGTTGCGCGTTTAGTGACAGCGCCTGGTGGCGGTGAGCTTGAGGACGCTCGACGACGTTGTCCGGACGCTCAGCGTCGCGGCGGCGAGTCCGCACGACCCACGACGACCGGAAACCGGGGAGACTATTTAAAGCTGGACTCTAAACGGGGCATCTTTTTCAGCCGCACAAGACTTTGTCCTGCAGCGAGACGGCAAGATCTCTTTTATTTTGAATTCCAGATAGGTCGGAAAATTTGAATATTTTCTTTTGGGGAGTATATACTTTGCAGTATTTTTTATAGGGGATGATTTAATAGTTGACTTTTCATTTTATAAGACATTAGACTAGAATATAAAGTGTACGTTGCTATCATAACTATATATCAGCTATTGTAATATCAAAGTTAATTTTGATCGAGGTGTGCGTAAAAGTTGTATTAGCTTTAAAGTACGATCACAGGTTTCGATCCGAAATTGAACGCTTCTAGTCTTTTTAACTCTCCTCTTCTCCACGTGACGACGCCACTTGCTATACCAACAAACCAAATTTTAATCCAACGAAATTCTCAAAATAAAACATGAATGTTATGAATGTTTTAATTCTAATCGAAGCCGTAACTTTTCACGCTCTGATTCCACTCTATTACCGCCATGCTGTTCCTTTTGTTCTCTTCTCATCTCTTAAGCCTAATTGATGAATGACCAATTATTTGGACTACTAACACCTAATCAAACGCAATTCAATTATACTGCCTCCAGTAACGCACCTTTCTACACATCTTAAACAAAGCTTTGTGGTCACATTGTGATCGTTTACATGCGTGCCATTTATTATTATCCAGGTGATGTTAATATGTGCACGACGTTTATGACAGATTTAATAGCATCTCCATGGCGAACGTTCGCGGTCGGCCACACGTGAAGCAGGTCGGCGGCGCTTATACCAGGAGCACGAGCGCCGACAGAGCCGTCGCGACGCGCGTGTCTATAAAAGGACGTTCCCCCCATTTCAGGTAATCCGAGAAATATACGCCAACTGCTAATCATTATCATGCTCAATGAAATAAAGTCTGGTTGCGCCCTGATTACTCCACCTTTGCAGCTCCTGCCCGAATCGTCTGTGGAGCATGACACTGTGGTGTTTGCTGCGGATACCGTGGAGATGGTTTGGCAAAGCAGGTTTTTGCGTGAGCTTCTCAGCAAACTTTAATGCCTTTCGGTCTCCTTTCAAGACGTACAGTCTTGAAATGCAGCGGTCCACCCACGAGTGTGTGGTGCCCGTTAAAAATAATCCAATCCTTCCAGAATTACTGTATTCAGTCAGCGATGTGAGTCATTGGTGCGCGAAATCGCCGTGCGCATTGCGTACATTCCGCGTCGCTTTATGCGCACGCGCGCTGCGCTCTGGTGGCGGCGGCGGCGCTCTTATTCGCGCCGCGACGCTCATACGAACGACTTAGCCACCACTGGTAAGGCGGCGTCGGCACGCGGGTTTCAATCTCTGAAATTACGACGGTCAGTGCACTCGCTCGCGATTCGCCAAACGAACGCTCCCGTCGGTCTGCGCCACAGCTCGACGTATTCTACCCCTGTACACACCAGCAAGGATAAACCAGGATGTCTTCCTCCTCTGCAGTGAGGACCACCAAATACAGCTACCGGTCCACTGGCGGCGGCGCTGCTGATGTGAATATTGAGTATAGCGCTGATCTCAGTGCTTTGTCCAGACTTGAGGTGAGTTTCTTCAAATGCATTAAAAAGTCCTTAAAGGACCATACGGTTTACAAACAAAAATCTACTTTCTGTAAGATAAATCATTTATTTTAAATCATCATCGATTTGAGATATTCTGGATGGAATTAAGCAATAATGTTAATAAAATTTTCAGGACAAAATTCGTCTCCTGCACGATGATCTCGAATCCGAGAGAGAACTCCGCTCTAGGGTAAGAATAAACTTGAGCTATCCGCGTACCAGCGCCGGCCGCGGACTGCCAAAATTAATTCAGATCGTGCAAGCGGCGGCAGCTCTTGCAAAATACACGGAACTCGATATCTCGCCCCGCAATACGGCACTCCGCCTTCCGGACCGCTACTACTTTTAGTCCGCATCGCTTTGAAGCACAGGACCTGGAATGCTTCCATGGCGCGCAAAGCATTCGCCTCTTCATTATTCCAAGCACTTGAATCAAACACCTAATTTAAGTGCCCTCAATCGATCGAATTGCGATGCGCTAACCCATTTTGCACCTGTAGCCCAAAAATAAAACCCACCGCATCTGTTGCATTGCCCGTGGGTAAAGCCGTTGCAGAATGTGGAAATTTTTTAATATAAATACTTAGATGCTTATCATAAATTGAAAATTCAGCTCCAAGACAGACCATCATTGACATCGTTCGCTCGCCATTTGTCATCGCCGTGTGGATTTTACGATAATGTGCCAGGAGCGGACATGGCATGGGCAGTGAGCGCCGTTTCGGCAGCCACGATGATATTAATAGCCCTAGAATCATGCGTGTGTTGCGTGATGCGAGACAAAATTATTCCCAACTATTTTTGACAAATCTCATTTTTCAAGACACTCGAACAACCTGTGATGCACTCTAGTACATTCGACATCTCATTTTGTAAACACTCCTCCAAGGAATCCACACAATGAATCACTTACTTTCCTTTGACCATCTATTTTCTTCCCTTTGCCGCATTACTATAAAGATAGCTCACGTTTGAGGTTATGAAGATGCATGTCGAATGCCTAGTGTAAACACACGACATATAAATAAACATCGGGTGTGTTTCTAATGCACCGCGTCCGAGCAAGGACAAAATTCTTTTTTCGGGAAGAAATGCGCTTGGAAAATGCGGGCACAGAACGAAACATCGTAATTGTGTCAGAGGTTAAAAATAACTTCGCGTAAACCATGCCCGATTTCGTAAACAACTCGAAGAGTTACACCCTCGGTTGGAATCAATGGGATATGTGCGTTTGCTAATTAATCGGGGCATGTTTATAGATTGAACGCGAGAAAGCCGACCTCAGCGTCCAGGTGATTCAACTCACCGAACGTCTGGAGGAAGCCGAAGGTGGTGCCGAAAGTCAGGTATGCCCCATCATAATAAATTGATCTAAGGAACCTTAATAAATACTAGTGATGATCTTCTGCAGTTCGAAATCAACAAGAAGCGTGACACTGAGCTCCTCAAATTACGCAAATTATTGGAAGAGGTCCACATCGAATCCGAGGAGACTGCCTCTCTTCTTAAGAGAAAGCACCAGGAAATCGTCGTTGATTTCCAGGAGCAAATCGATTCCCTGGCCAAAGCTAAATCCAGGTAAATACAAAAATATCACGCAGGTGATGAATTTTTCCCGCGGCGTCCCACTTTTCGAACATCAAAATATCGAAACGCCTCCGGTGAGTGTCCTGGCACTGGGCCAATGCATTCCTCCTCACATTTCCTCAACTTGTGCCTTTTTTCTGAATACCCTGAATTCGGGTATGTGCAATTTTAAGTTGCAATCATTTGGAGTCTGATGGCTGCCCACAATCAAGCAGCGCTCCTTTATCCAATGATGATTGGGCATCATTGGACCTCATTAATGTAATAGGATATACTACGGTCGAATGAGAGCACTGCTTTAGATTGGCACACGGACGCACGGTGTTTAACGCAATGTGCGCCTGCTTGGTCGCAAAGGCGCGCACTGTGCGCGCGACCAGTATATTTATATCTTACGCGGGGCAACGCGTATCCATATTTGTCCCGGTACGAAATTTGTTATATTTCTGGGTTCCACACTCGACTCACGTACATTTTTGCATGACCGGTGTATTCTGTTCTACACCCAAGCACCGGAAACAAGAAATTTGCAATGCTAAACCCGAGAGCAGCATGCAATTAAATGCAATTTATTGGTGGCACCCTCTTTTGATCCCATAATTCCATCCTGGCCTACTTTCAGATAGGCTAATTATAACCCACACTACACTTACATGCAGAAACTCAGCATAACTATGTTACCATAAAAATTCCTCGTCGATATTCTGAATTCCTCTCATCTTGGATATTTCTTTAGGGCCGAGAAAGAAAAGTCCAAATTCCAAGCTGAAGTCTATGAGCTCATCAGCAATTGTGAATCTGCTCAGAAGGAGCGTCTCATTGCGATCAAGCACTCCGAGAAACTTGAAATCACCATCTCGGAGTTGAACGTGCGCATTGAGGAATTAAACCGCAGCATTGTTGACATCACCTCCCACAAAACTCGCCTCGCCTCCGAGAACCTCGAACTCACCAAGGAGGTGCAGGATATCAAGGTCAACCTAGAAAACGCCGTGTACTTGAAGACCCAACTCGCCGGCCAGCTTGAGGATGCCCGCCGTCGCGCGGAGGATGATGAACGCCGCCGCGCCATCCTCGAAGCCAACCTCCACCAGGTTGAGGTTGAACTTGAGTCCATACGTGTGCAGCTCGAGGAGGAGAGCGAAGCTCGTTTGGACCTTGAACGCCAATTGGTCAAGGCTCAGGGAGACGTACAGGTCTGGAAAACCAAGTACGACTCTGAATGCACCGCTCGCGCCGAAGAGGTTGAAGAGATTCGTCGCAAGTACACCGTGCGCATTACCGAACAGGAGGAGCACATCGAAAGCTTGTTGGTTAAAGTCAACAACCTCGAGAAACAGAAGTCACGTCTGCAGTCTGAGGTTGAGGTCCTTATTATCGACCTGGAGAAGGCTAACAATGTCGCGAGGGAGTTGCAGAAACGCGTCGAGCAGGTCGAACGCATCAACTTGGACTTGAAGACCAGATTAGAAGAGACCTTGGCCATGTACGAACAGAGCCAGCGTGACTTGCGCGTCAAGCAGACCGAAATCCAGCGTCTTAACCATGAATTGGACAAGACCAGGGAGCAGAAGGACATTCTTGCACGTGACAACAAGAAGTTGGCTGATGACTTGCACGATGCACGCGGTACCATCACCGAATATACCCGCAGAATGCACGATATGGAGATTGAACTTCGTCGTCTCGAAAATGAGAGGGAAGAACTCACAGCAGCTTACAAGGAGGCTGAAGCTGTATGTTACTTACTAAAAGTCTACGAAAATATTCTTCACCATTTGTTACTTTTGACAGGGTCGCAAGGCGGAGGAACAGCGCTCTATGCGTTTGGCTTCCGAGCTCAACCAGTTCCGCCACGAAGCTGAGAAGCGTCTACAAGAAAAGGACGAAGAAATCGAAGCTATTCGGTAAGTCACGTATGTGCATCGCATGTAACTCCATACATAATCATACACAAGTGCATGAATGACCATGAAACCATAATGTTTGTTTGTTTGGCAATTGTTGTTCGAATGCGTCCTGTCCCAAAAATAACTCGCTGTACAATTGGATTGGCAATGAACATGCAAATCATATGCCTTGAGTATATAAAAGGATGCAAATCAAACGCTTGATTTGAATCGATCAATCTTCCGCGCCAGCGTACGATTCGTAAACATATTCTGCTTTTGAGTGAAAATGCTGCGCTGCGGTGCTGGCATTAGGGTGTCGGACGTTGAGGCCCAAGATAGGATGCTACTTTCTGGCCCACGGAGAAGCAAAAAACCACTGCCCCCCTTAGACAATTGGCTCGAGGATCTAGATTTAGAGCGTTATCTACCTGGTAAAGTCTACAGCGAAGAGGACCTGAGCTCAGTAGTGCGACGAGTAGGCCGAGACGCGGGCAAGTACTACATCCCTCCGAAACCAAAGACTGTACTTGATCGCCAGCTAGATACTTGTGGAGTATCTGCTGAATTGTGGCACGACACCCAGTTAAAGTCAGAAATGCGTCGCAAGCGTGAAACCGTCCGGAACATGAAGATTCTTAAGAGTCGAATTTCGGATGAGATCATTGACTATGATCCAGATGTGGATAAACGTATAGAAAGACAACTGAAGTTCCAACAGAAGTTCCTCAAGGGAAAATCTGCAAAAGCCATCGAAAATCAACTCCTTGCAGAAAGTAACAAGAATATAAAAGAGTGCACCGGAATGGAGTTGGTCAAATTTGATGCTTCTCACGGTGTGCTGGATTTGGATGAAATAAAGACCCACAATGCATCAGCGCACGCACGTCTTATGTGTCAGAGGTTGGAGACCGAAGTGGACAATAGCTTCATGGCACCCTTGGAAAGCCTGAACGCAGAGTTAACATCGTTCGGCAAGAAGAGCACCACGTATCTCATGGCGAAAAGGTGAAAATCGTTATGTTGACGGCCAATGTGCATGCGAGTTATTAATAAATCCCTGAATTGGCTGTAGACTACTAATTGCACAATCGCTTTCTATTCGTGTAACGGGTCGACATTGTTCCAACTTTTTCGCGCGCTTGTTTGCATGACGTCAATTTAGAATATGTAATTCCCAAAATGCATAAACAAACATTAAAAGAAAAAAGAAATGAGGAAGGATAATTAAGATATGTGTTTATGTTTTTGTTAATCTTCTCTAGCAAAGCTACAAGCATCGAAATCGAACAATTGAATGCCCGTGTCGTTGAGGCTGAAACTAAACTCAAGACCGAAGTTACCCGCATCAAGAAGAAGCTCCAGATCCAGATCACCGAGCTAGAGATGTCGCTTGACGCTGCCAACAAGCAGAACATCGACTTGCAGAAGCTCTGCAAGAAACAATCTCTCCAGATCACCGAACTTTCCGCGCACTACGATGAAGTCCAACGCCAATTGCAAGTCACTCTGGACCAACTCAGCGTGTCCCAACGCCGCGTTCAGGCCCTCACTGCCGAGGCTGAAGAAATCAGGGGCAACTATGAATCCGTAATATTTATATACCAGTCTTTTATGAAACAATAGCATATTACATTTATTTGCAGGCCCTTCGCAGCAAGAAGGCCGTCGAATTGCAATACGAAGAGTCCGTCACCCGTATCAACGAACTCACTGCCATCAACGTCAACCTCGCCTCGGCCCGCAGCAAACTTGAGCAGGAACTCTCTGTTGTCGCTGCTGACTATGACGAGATCACCAAGGAATTGCGTATCTCCGATGAACGCTACCAACGCGTCCAAGTATAAAATATAATCACGCCAATATTAAAATGCGCCAATTATTCTTTGGTTTTCGCAGGCTGAAATTAAGCACACCGTTGAAATTCTGCACGAAGAACAAGAACGCGTTGTCAAGATCGAAGCCATCAAAAAATCTCTGGAGATTGAAGTCAAGAACTTGTCCGTCCGTTTGGAGGAAGTTGAAGCAAACGCCATTGTCGGCGGCAAGCGCATCATCAGCAAGTTGGAAGCCCGCATCCGTGACATGGAATGCGAATTGGACGAAGAGAAGCGTCGCCACGCTGAGACCATCAAGATCTTACGCAAGAAGGAACGCACCGTCAAGGAAATGATGATCCAATGTGAAGAAGACCAGAAGAACGTCATCCTGCTGCAAGAATCTTTGGAGAAATCCAACCAGAAAGTTATGCTCTTCAAAAAGCAACTCCAAGAACAGGCAAGATATTTACTTACACAGCAGCATTGTTTTAAAGAAAATTTAATTGTTGATATTAATGCCTTGCAGGAGGGAGTTTCACAACAGAGTGTAACCCGCGTGCGTCGCTTCCAGCGCGAGTTGGAAGCAGCCGAAGACCGCGCCGACACTGCCGAGAGCAGCTTGTCCTTCATCCGCGCCAAGCACCGCACTTTCGTCACCACCAACACCGTGCCCGGCTCCCAGGTGTACCTGGTGCAGGAGACACGGACGACCGAGCAGATCTAAGCGGCCGCCGCCCCCGACACTATCGTGAGCGCCTAAAGCGTGGCGCGCCGAGCGATGTTTTTATTTTTTATTAATTTCACCTCCACTTTCTTTCTTTCTCTCCTCGTGCACAGCCGAGTCCATCAAGCCAAATGTCCATACACTTAACACGTATACAACGCCAGCCATAACCAAATACGAATTTAACGTTCTAAACAATGCGAAGAGGGGCGAACCAGTCGCCGCCTGTGGGTTAATAATAAAATATAAATAAATTTCCAACTGACAGCTCATAAAATGCAACGATGCGCGAGCGTCACATTTAATTTTAGTTATATAATTTTCACATTCAATCCTCTGTCCGGCCAACAGCAAGGGCAGCGCTAATTAACCGGGACACAAGCCAAGGACGAACACTTATAAGTTTAGCCGAACGTCCGTTCAATCATCAATGTAATGCACAAAAAATAAAATGCAAGAGATCGTGTGTTTGCTTCGAGTTATCGTCTTTCTATTAAGATACAATTTTTAACTGTTATAAAGGATGAACAATATCTAGAGGAATCTAAATAAATATGCTTGTATTATAAAATAATTTAACTCTTAAACGGTTTTCAGAAAGGATTCGACGAATAAGACAATATTTTTAATAATTTGCATATATATTCGTCACAAATCAACCAGGACAGCCAAATATAATAGAAACATGCTTTTGCGATTCAGAACTGTCACCTTATTAACCGACAGCTGGAAATCCTAAGAGAAACAGAAACGCTTTAATAATAATTTAAAAAACAATTCGTCGCTTGAGACCTCGGAATCTAACTGCAAATATCACACATCATCCATAAAGCAGATTCAAGATATTAAGAAACCCAAAGCTGCAAATACTAGTCAAATACCTGTTTCAATGAGTTATCCAAAGAGCTTCTTGAACTCGTCGTAGAAGACGAGTACTAAAGCACCACCAGTGCCTCTCAAAATATTAGAGAAAGCGCCTTTGTAGAAAGCACGAAATCCTTCATCATTAAGTATCTTCTTCCAGCAATCATAAGTACTCTTGTACATCAAGTCTTCCTTAGAACGGCCTGACTGCATCATCATGCGACGTCTCACTGTGTCGAAAGGATATGATGTAAAGCCAGCAAAAGTAGTGACGCACTAGAAACACAAAATTTAATCATAGAATGTGTTCTTCCAGAAAAATTAATTCTTATTGGGTAAACTAGATCAGTAAAATGGGTAGTGGTATATAAGAAGTCATCATAAAAGGCTCAGCCATTCTGATACATCATTTCAATAGAATTATTAATGTTTAAAAAATAAATTGGATTCACCTGAGCAATTAAAAACGATATAATAAACGGCGTGTTTTTTGGATCAGGCAGCATGCCCTTAGCTGTATCAAAGAAGCCAAAGTAAGTGGCACGATAGATAATGATACCCTGCACAGATACCACAAATCCTCTATACAAGCCAACTATTCCATCTGAAGCAACAGTCTTTTTGATACAATCAATAAGACCATTGTAAAGGCGTTCACCAGGCCCTTTGCCTACATCCATACCTAATCTAAAAAAAGTGATATGGTATTAAATCAAAAGAATGCAATAAAAAATAAGTTAAATTTAAGCAAGTATCAGTTATGGGTAGTGGTAAAACAATAGTCATCCTCTTAGGCTCAGTTGCATGCACACATCATTAAAGCATGAGATACAATACAAGATTATTGAAGTATTTACCTCGTTCTTCCATAATCCAAAGGATACACAAAGCACAAGGATGAGGCTCCAGCCGCACCCCCAGCAGCCAAATTCCCAGCAAAGTACCTCCAAAACTGTGTATTCTTATCTATCCCACCCATGAATGTCCTTTTATATACATCCTTAAAAGCGAAATTCAGTGCCTGGGTTGGGAAATACCTGATTACATTAGCAAGATTACCCCGCCAATAACTCAAAAACCCCTGTTCCCTGGGAATTCGTATGAGACAATCAATAATTCCTGCAAGAAGAAATAAGCAGAAATCAGAAAATCGTTAATTCAAAATTTGAAGTCGAAATGTACATGAAGATTCAAAACACGTGGTCTAACCTTTATATTCTGTGTCAGACGAGATTTGCTTCGACGCCTTTTGCAACTGAAGTAGGAGTTTAACGCGTTCAATAGGGGCGACAGACGTTTTAGCGATGGCTGCAGAGATTCCACCCGCCATGAAATCTTTGAAGAAACTTAACGCGTCTGTCGGCATTGCGGAATTTGTCCGAAGTATACGGCCGCCCCCGTTCAGAATTTGGAAATGAACGAGAATTTCGATTGCTAGTTGTTCAACCGAAGTATGTTGACAATATGTGCCTGACGGAAGTGGGGCAGGTATATTTGTCAGTTATGCCAACTGAGATATTTAAAAATATTTAATTAAGAAAATATTTGAGGGAAATATCACATTATTTGAAAATCCATATATTTCAAGTGAACTGGACTGAACATGCAAATATTACACACGGTTTGTATACTTTGTTAAGTTGTTCAATTTTCACAAATATTTGCTAGCTAGCAAGACAAACACTATAAAATTGGAATGCAGAGGCAATTGTGTAAATAGTCAATATAATGCTATTTAAAAAAATATTTTAACACTTCAATTATATGAATTACTTCGACACACAACGAAAAATTCAGCATAGTGTAATAACAATAAAAATACTTTAAGCAATAAATCTTACTGATTGCTAAGGTAACAAATGTAGTTCTGCGATCAACGAGACCTTAAATCACAATATTGTGAGACATTGCCCAATTTATTAAACAGCATGTCTTCATTACCAACAAATATAAAACTTTATTACTTTAATGTGATGGCCATTGCTGAACCAATCCGATGGTTGCTATTTTACGGAAATCTACCATTTCAAGATATCCGCTTGACTGACAGTGAGTGGCAAGAAAGAAAAACGGGTATTTTTTTGATACAATAGAAACCTAAGATTGAGAGATACCTTTGTAATATTTTTTTAGCTTCGCCCTTTGGTACCATTCCTGTTATAGAAATAGACGGAAAATTTATGCACCAAAGTATGGCAATTTGTAGGTACATTGGTAAAATAGTGGGGTTGGGAGGAAAAAATGATTGGGAAAATTTTGAGATTGATATAGTTGTTGATACCATATCTGACCTACGTACAAGTAAACGATTTATGAGACAGTTATTTGAAATTATTTACATAAACGTTTTAGAGGTTGCAGCGTACAACAAATTACCATCCAATTCACCAGAACGTGCACAACTTAAAGAATCCTTGATGAAAGAAACGGTTCCTTTTTATTTGATAAGATTTGAAAGAATGGCTTCGACTGGATACCTCGCTAATGGAAAAGTGTGTAAAAAAAGGACAAATACTTGGCATCTTTTAATTTGATATCATTTTACAGTTATCTTGGGCGGATGTTTACTTTGTTGCTTTGTTGGATTACCACAAAGGGGTCTTAGAAGAATCTATTATCAATCCCGTGCTGCATCCAAATTTGGGGAAGATCAAAACAGAAGTCATTGGTATACCAGAAATCGCTGCGTGGATCGAAAAAAGACCATATTCAGCCTACTAACCGGCAAACTCAAGGAATCCAAAATAAAATGTGGAAATTCTAATAAGCATTTGAAACGTTTTATGTGTTAATCATTGTTTGACATATTGGTAGTACGTTAAGTTATATTTTCCCGGCGAAATTTAATTTAGCACCATCCTTTTGGGCGTTCGGCGATCCACTTCTGGATCTGAGGAATGTTCTTGACATTGTCGCGCACCTTCTGTAAGTTAGTGTATTTCTCGATAAGATCGCCGCTGATCATAAAGTTGATATAGTCCAACAGGGAGGCGAAGAAGAAGTCAGCCCAGGTGAGCTACAACAAACATAGTAATTAATTTAGGGAATTTTAAACGCCAAGAAAGTAATGTCACCTTATTACAGGCCATGTGGCCACCATTCTCTTTAGCAATAGCATCCAAACGCTCCAAGTAGTAGGGCATGGTCTCATTGAAGAGAGGTCCTTTCTTAGCCTCCTTCAACGTTTCATCCTGCTCATAGCTGTATAGAGCAATTTCTCCACAAAACAAATGCACGCAATTAAAACCTCATATTGTTCCGAATTTATCTTGTGGGACTTACTCATCCTCAAGTCGTTAACAGTGTCGACAGCACTGTCAATCTCCATGTTCTCAAGATCATCCTTGCCGACTAGCTTGGCGATCTTGGCGCAATAACGAGCCATGGCAATACTCTGATGGTATTGTTTACCATTGACGGTGAGGATCGGCATCTGGCCGAACGGCATCTCTGCAAGAACAAAGAAGAAAGGGGGGAAGACGTTAATCCTGCTAATATTCGTCGCAATTGCACCAGCTGCAGGTATTCGAATAGGTATGACATAGCTATGACTTACTTGGTTTGTGATTAGGCCAATCATCGCGTTCGATGCGCTCATCAACGAAATCGATGTTGGCATATTTCAGCATCCAACGACTTGGCTCAGCCAAGGCCGTGACATTGAAGTAAGTGATCTTGTATGAAGTCGCCATTCCTAATTCTGCAATACAAAAAAATTCTTAATAAGGGTTTTATAAGACTCAGAAGGCGTTGAGCGACCACCCTCCAGTGAAAATATATCCATGGTTTTTCTATTACGGTGTATTGCAAACCCTCCTTCCAGATGAGTACCATCGGCCTCTGATGTATTTATTTGATAATCATCCATGATAAAAATGTGAAATTTCAAACTATATCCACGTTTTAAAATATATACTTTGTCAATTTAAGTAAAATCCAATGTTTCCATGGCATTCGAAATATTATTGTGTAAATAAAAACATTTATTCTAGTTCAACTTGTTTACTTATCCAAGCAGTCGTGGAATGCGCCACAACGTAACTTTGAACGCAATGAAATATGAAAATGGCTGAAAATTACTTACAGTTAGATACTCGCTTGGATCACAATGGAACAAGCCGCAGGAATGCAGGATTGCCACGATGTGAGCTCACGGCCGGCCGGCTTTCCTGCTTTAAAAGTGGTTTGCGCTTGCGCATTAAGCCAATGGGGCCTTGAGGCCAGTCAAGGCCTTTTCGCTGAATAGGAATCTAAGTTTGCAGCGTTTATGATTACAGCAATTTCATAACGATACTTAACGCTCATAAATATTGTTTGTAATCAATTGAAACACGGCTGGTTCATGCGGTTGATTCTATAACAACATGATTATATTCTCTCAGCTATTTTAGATCGTTGCAATGTGAATTTCAGAATTTCTCAAGTAGTTTGTTTAAATATTTCATAGATATTTGATCACAAACATGTAAACTACACCTCCTTTGTACAGTTTAAATATTTTGTTATCTCATGTGTTGATAATTATTGCATTTTTGCTAATTAAGCGAAATACCGAGTAATTTGACTCGATGTTTTGCAACATTATTGAGAGCCTGTTAGCTTGCCTTCCAACCTCAAAATTCGCAGCAGTCCTAATTTCAAGGCGAAAAAAAACCGTTGAAATATTACTTGATAATTTCAATAGCAAGAATGTTATCTTCCCGCATTGATAATGCTGTGAAAGTTGAGCTTGATAAATTATCCAAGGCAAGTACTTCCCACAATTCTCGAGTATGTATCAAATAACATTTCGCTCTAATTGATATTCAATATTTCTAAGGATTTTGATTGCATTGGACTACCAACAATCAACACCAATGTTGATGTTTTACATCAACTGATTACTGTTACAGCACGCCTAGTGCATATTCATAGGAATTCGCTATCTAAATCACAAGAAGCGAAAATTCGATCGGAACAATTGCGTGGTGAATTAACACAAAGCCAAGTAATGCATTATTGCTGAATAATGATTGAAAGTAATACCTTATAAAGACATGTTTTTTGTACAGAATAGAATAGATGACCTGAAGGAGGAATTGAACACATGCCAATCAAAACTTAATTACGAGAACAACGTAAATTTAAAGTTACAATCAATAATTGATGATTTGGCTAAGCAATTGCATGAAAATAAATGCGATTTGCAGCGATCACGAAGTTACAATGACAATAAAACCAAGGAATGGACAGTGAAATTGAACAAAATGCAGTCAGAAATTAATCAACTCAAAAATAATTATGTTACAAGTCCAAAGCCAAGATCAGGCACTGATCAGAAACTTGTTGAATCACTTACTCAGTATAAACTTAGGGAGGAAATCTATAAAGATACCATCAAACAGTTGCAGGGAAACAATGATGAGTTGCTAAGGCAATTAATTAATTTACGAGAAGATATCTTGCAAAACAATCCCACTGGTAATACATAAGTTTCTATGACAATCAAAGCCCACTTTAAAAGCAAAAATCAATCAAAAGCTTCACTTGTATCATTCAATTGTTTGACACACAAATCTCCTTTGGTCAAACACGGTCAAACATTATATCTACACCTCATTTCATCAAAATGTCCCTGTCTTACGGCCTCTTCCGTGCTTTCCGTCGCATTCCGATCCGTAACATGACCCACCGCTTATACGGTGTAAAAGTGACCATGGGTGATCCTGTAGAACACGCGACTGGCATAGAAAAACGTGAACTACTCGCTAAAATGGCAGGGAACTGCGACCCGTTCGGCTACGAGATGAGCAAAACTGGTTCCGGGACCATGGAAGATCCCATTCAAGTCAAGTCTGCGTTTGATTCACGCATCGTCGGTTGTATTTGTAATGAAGAAGCCAGGATACCTAATTGGATGTGGGTGCATGAAAACGAATGTAAGCGTTGTGAATGTGGCAGATGGTTTGTGTTGGTCCCATGTGAAGCGTTCTAGATATGGCTAGCTAAAAAAATCTGCAATTACTTGCTGAAGAGGACAACGAAGCAATTTTGGGAATTTAAAAATATACCTATGTTGTTCAATACAATATTTTATTTATTCGTTAACGTACGAGGACAATTCATTGTTTTCTTCGTTTGTTGGATTTGCTCGGTGTTGATTTCGTTCGCTTCTGTCCCTTTTGTGTCTTCTGTCCTTGATTCCTCTTTTTGGTGTGTTTTCCACCACCGTTTTTACCCACAGCATTGTTATAGCCTTTAATCCATCGGTTGCGTTTGTCTTCCCAGTCTAGCTGCTTGAGTGCTGCTTTATCTGTATTAGCAAATTGATGAGAAGAACCAGGAGCTACTTTAGAGTTGCCTTCCTCTTCCAAAAGCGCCGCAAATTCGTCAGCAGAGGCAAATATCGATCCATTGCTCGATTTCTTCTTAGCTTTTGATTCCTTAGCTCCTGTATCAAAAATGATATCACCTTCGTTATCGTCTAAGAACAATTGTTCCTCGTCATCATCAGACAAGTCACCTACAAGTTCTTCGTCCCCATCAATCAAATCGGAACCATCTTCGCTGACATGACTTTCACTCAAATCATCTTCGTCGATATCTTCATCTTCTAGTTCATCATCATCACTGCTTTCATCCCCTTCAGCATTTTTCTTCTTTCCTTTCACTTCCTTTTTCTTCTTCATTGCTTCATCTACTTCATTCATGAAATCAATATCTTCTTCCACATCATCTTTGAGGCCATGCATTTTGTTCAGCATATCTTCAAACTCTTCACTCGCTACTGATTCCATGTCGCTGTCATCACCATCTTCCTTGATATTTGTATCTTTGTACCTATCCTTCACGTAGGTATAGAGGAATAGCTCATCCACTGGAATATCCTTTGCATTCTGAGTGAGATAATCATTTGACAAAACAGCCATAGAACGGATTCCTTGAGGTTGATATTGATTTCTCTTGGCGAATATTGAAATTGTTGGTAAGCTTTCTTTTTGTTTCGGATTTTTGAATACAAATCTTTCCAAAAATCGGATGAGACTGAAGTCTTTCAACGGATCTCCTGTGTATGTTACTTTCTTACCATCCAAAATATTTTCTGTAAACAGGCGTACTGAGGGATGATAATGATTTTTCAATTCGAGGAGCTCAAAGTATGCGGAGAACGATGCACCAGCAAAGAGTGGATTACGTGCAAGTGGATCATAGTAATTCTTAGGTTTCCTTTCTTGTTTTATTGTTGTTGTAATTGCTTGCTTAGTTGGTTCAGTGTGATGTACCCATCGCGTTGGTTTCTTTGGAGCTTTGAGGGCGTCACCATCTTCATCATCGTTCACATCATCACATTTCTCTTTTTCAACATGGTTATCATCCTTTGTGACTTCCTCTCTTTGATTTGGCTCTCCCATCCATTTTAACAAAGTAACACTATTTTTCTTCGCCAACACTTGTGACGTCAGGAAAATAATACCGCAAGCAAAATTCGGTTGCACATTCAAAGCAATCTGTAATAATCTCTTAATAAATGCCATAACTCTCTCATTTTTCTCATCTCTTATCATTGCTTTGTATACTAAATTCAACAAAACGGCCTGGTTCGTGCATGCAAGGAGATTTGAATCCAACAATTTACGATATAACGCGGAATAGAACCGATCATTAACGCTATCTCCACATTGTGAGACTTGAAACAAAAGCGTTAACGCGTTTAGAGCTACATTAAAATTCGCAACATGTGCAATACGATACATTGTATCAATATGTTCAGAAATACTCCCTTGTTCCAGTTTGGCATAGGGATATGCGCGGTTGACGCCAATTAGTAATACAGACATCATTCTACTATCCACATCACCCTCTTTGATGCACTTCTTAAAGAATGAAAAGTACACATCAATTAATTTCTTAGCAACATCAGGATTCTCCACACAGAGATAAAACTGTGATAAAAAACAAAGACTGTAGTATTGTGCTTTATGACCGATATTTGCACGAAATAACAACTTTTCAATCTCTTTCAACACAACTCCTTGCATGTTTGAATGCTGTTTCAAGACTTGGATAAGGCAATACATTGCTTTAGATGCTACTTTCTGTGAAGGATCACCCAGCTTGTTGACTACATTTGAGAGAAGGTTCTTTTCTTGTTCCGGATTGCCAGTTAAAAGATTGCTCATGGCAGCAATTGCCCTTTCTTTGTTACTGTCAACTGTGTCATGACCAACAGCATTCAAAGCTTGAACAAATCCATAATATGCTTCTTTCAATTGATCTTCAAAGTACCAGTAACATAGATATTTCCTTCTGGTAATTGCATTTCCAGATGATAGATCACTCAGTTGAGATAGTGGACGATCATAAAACGAGCGCAACTTTTCATTAGGCCGTAACAAATCAGATAGAAATAATTCTGAAAGTGTTTCAATAGCAGTAATACATTCTTTTTTCTTCCCTACTTTTACCATTCCAATAACATTATGAATAGTTTGCAGGTTGTAGACTGGATTGTCCTGAATGTGAACTATGTAGGCTGCTATTTTATCTGAGACTGTTCCCTTTGACATTACAGTTTTGATCCATCTGTAGTTTGGATTCGTCTTGCAACTTTCTGCAATAATTACATTTCATATTCAAATCCCATTTATACAATATATAAACCAACTTACTTATATTATAGTTTGCTACTTCGGAGTCTAGAATCTTTTTAGCTTCTTCCTTTAAATCAATCAATGTTTGGTCAGGCACTTTTACAAAGTTCTTTGGATCTTCTGAAATCTGGTAGAATAAAAGCCAAATGTTTGGTCAACACATATGTATAAATATACTACCTGTTCAAACCACTTGATTCTTTCATAAGTCTCCCCATAGTCCCTAAGTCCTGAAATGTTCTTCATTTTTTGATATTACATTAATGTTTTGGTGCAAAAACCACGAACAGAGCACACGAGGCCACCGAGATGTTCCTTAGGTTAGAGAGGACCTTAAAATTATTTGAAGAGTTCGAGAATGATCGGATATTATCGTAGTATTTAATAATTCTCCATTGAGTATATTAATCGAATTCGTCTTTAAAATATATCATCTATTGTAATTATGAGATTTTATTTTTGATTTTGAGTTGTTTTATTGTACTAGAAACGTTGGACTTTTAATAAATAGATTTAAATAGTTTGTATCTTTGACAACCTTTACAATTATGCAATTTGTTTTTCCTTGTTGTGACTGATCGCTCATTTGACTGCTGTTGCATACACATTTGGTCTGATTTTGGGTTTCCTTTTTATTATTTTACACATTGTGCACGCATCCCATCCCATATTCTATTGATTTTCAACATTTCCTAATCGACTTCCTAACTATAAAGAAAGAGTGGACATTGAAGCGTCAAGGTCAATTTGTACCATCATTCACGTTGAGGGGAGGTGGTGTTGGTCGTGTCGGTAACCTCGGCGACGCACACAAGGCACATCGTTCCTGTGCACGCTGTTAGAATCGGTGCAACGCACGACGCTTTTCTGGAAATCATGGCGTGCGGGCGTGCAACCGGTACCAGCCTCTGCGTGCTGCTGCTCATCTTCAACGTCATCAGCGTGCACGCCGGTAAGAAAGTGATCGATCTTAACGAGGACAACTGGCGGCTGATGTTGTCCAACGAGTGGATGGTGGAATTGTGAGTACTCTATGGCTGCGTGTTATTGATTCATGCATATTTACTCAAATTCCAATTAGAGTTTAATTATTCCTTGCGTCCTTTTCTAGTTATGCGCCTTGGTGTCCAGCTTGCAAGGGTCTGGAATCAATTTGGCGTGATTTTGCCACTTGGTCAGACGATATCGGTATCTCCGTGGCAAAAGTTGACGTAACCACATCGCCTGGCTTAAGTGGAAGGTTTATGGTCACTGCACTGCCTACTATTTTCCAGTAAGTGATAAGATTTAATGTATTATATATTTAAATGTAATAGAGTAATGTGGGCATAGACTTTTACCTTCATTTTTCATGTAGTGTCCTTAATGGTGAATTTAGACAATACAAAGGTACACGCGACAAAGATGCATTTATTTCATTTGTGGAAGAGAAGAAATGGAAGAGTGTTGAGCCAGTTCCTGGATGGCAATCACCAAACTCACTTCAAATGGGCGTTGTCTCTACATTTTTCAAATTGTCACAGCTGTTGCGACAAGTGCATAATATGCTCATGGAAGAGTATGGATTACCTTCATGGGGATCTTACCTTATCTTTTCAGTTGCTACAATCTTCATTGGCGCCATTCTAGGCTTGGTAAGATCATTGCATTATAAAACAACATTAAATACTGAGGAAACAAATATTTGCAGATCTTGGTGTGCATTATTGATCTGATCTATCCACAAAAATATCCAGTTAAAGCAGATTCTAAGAAGTCTGAAGGAGAAGCTAAAAAAGATAAGGATAGCGACGTGGAACTAGTAAATTATTTATTTTTATGCTCAAAATACACTTAGCAACTGTTGTTTGTTCCTCAGTCTGACGAAGATATCAAAGACGACCTAGTAGATGATGCTAGTCAATCCGATGGAGATGCAAAATCGCATTCAGACGACAACGCCGGCGAGAAGAGCAATTCCGGCGTAAAGAAGCGCAAGTCCCGAAAGGAATAACACCCGCTTTGGACTCCCGCAGACATTCCACGCGATGCTCAAGATTGCGCTCATCACCTCGAATCGGCGAAATTGCCAGCGCATCGTTCAACTAATTCATACTACGCCTTAGCGCGATTTATACAAAATATTTAGACTTATTTTTTATGAATGTACACGTGGGAGTGCAGACCTTGTTATTGGCGACTACTAATGCGCACAATGACCACACGCTTAGCGTAGGTATTTATTGCAGAACAACTTGCAATCTACAGTTAATTCAATACGTCAGACTACATCCCAGTAAATTACTTAAATTAACAGACTGCAAGATTCACTTTTCTACTAATCAATTAATTGGTTGTTGGTAAGAAGAGGAAATGATTATTATTAAACAAATGTTTTGAAATTTTATGTCTATGCCCCCCACATTCTAAAGCTTTACAACTTTATTTAAAGTATAATTATTTCCCGACTACATGTAACTATTTAGGAGCTCTAAAATTATAGCTTTCTATGTTTGGATGTTCCTCGCAAAGCATTTTGTACGCATAGCAAAGCCTTGCAAATTCATGGTTGGTGAGTTCAAATGGCCGAGCAGTAAAATCAACGTCTGCGAGTTGAAATATCCGTGGACCTAAAGTGGAGCGCACTTCTTCAGGAAACAAAACTTCCACACCACGTCGACTATGTTTCTGTCGCATGTTGAACACAGTCCTCACTACTTTTTCTACCATCTTGAAAGGTAGATCAACTAGAGGTTGTTTTTTTGGAACCAAGGTAACAACACCCACATCAACCTCCGGTTTTGGGACAAAGGCGGTACCTGGAATTGTGAATTTGTAGTCTACATCACACCACATTTGGCACATTACGGAGAGCCTGCAGCGTTGTTTTTCGGTGACTTGTGCTATCATCCTTTCAGCAACTTCTTTTTGAAATGTGAGTGTCATGACTGAACGTCCATAACGCCATGCTGAACGTCGCTCGGAAATTGCATGCAGCCATTCAATTAAAAGAATAGTTGACACGTTAAAAGGCAAATTACCTTAAAACAAAAAAAATTATTAAGTACAAGAGATTAGTATTGTGAAAGCAATTTACCAATCAAATGTATTGGAGGTGCAGGTCCAAACCAGTCATATTTTACATTGTCTTTAAATCCAGCTTCAAAATTATATGATCGAACATCTCCAATCTCAATCTGCATATCAGTGAATCCTTGACTAGCTTCTTGCAGTAATTCTAGTGTTGGTAAAAAGCGTGGATCTTTCTCCACAACAATTAATTTCTTTGGTGACTTCTTAATGATTGATCTAGTTATTCCACCAGGACCTGGACCAACTTCACAAACATAATGATTCTGTATTTTACCAGCCACTTTAACAATTTTGTCAGTCAACCTCGCATCCATTAAGAAATTTTGTGAGAGTTGTTTTAGAGCTCTTAATTTGTACAAGCGAACTAAATCTCTAATTGTGGGCAATGGCGGTAACCTCAAAGGCATTGCCGCCATCGTGTTTATTGCTTTTCGACTATCTTTGCAGGCTCTTCAAAGTCGTCCAGGAATCGCTCCTGTCTTACCGCATACATGGAATAAAAATAGATTCCCAACACTCCACAGCCAATGATTGCTCCAGTAATGTTGTTGTTTCGACGGACACGTTTCAATTTTTCCACACGTTCCTTGTTCTGTTTCTCCACCACCTTGATGAAGTCAAGTTCAACCTGCTTTAGTTTTGAGAAATCAGCTGCGGGCATCCGATCTTTATCGTTCATCTTTTGATATTCTTACACCTGGTGCACTACTTTTCGATGAACGCTGGCAATGCCGAGGAGCGCCTTTCACCGTTTTCCACGACTGTAACCTCCGGAACACACCATCAGACAGGCTGGTTGCCTAAATTCATTAATAAAGTTTATTTTTGAAATCAATTTTTTAAAACTAAAGTGACTTACAAGTGAACAATTGTAATTGCCAACTGATAACTCCTCTGTGGATACCTTAGCTTCTAAGTACCAGACTCTTAGCCCATTATCAATTTGAATTTCAAACGCCGTGATTAGGCGATTTCATTAAAAATTTATAAAATATCAAGCCAAGCACAGTCTATAATAAATTAATACGCTGCAATAAAAGTTATGATTAATCTTTCCATGTTTTAACAAAATTCGTAATAACCGAGATAATTATTTCAAATAACAATTACAATTTACTTTCGTTTAAGTGGTACGCGCTTCGAATAAGTAACACCTTTTGTAAGTTACTTTCCTCAAAAAGAAATTCATGTTTCATCATATATTAATTGAGTCACTACTATAGCGTGTCAACCTGTCAACTATCTTAACAGCGCAGTTTTCATATGCAGCAAAACAAATCACTATAACGTAATATATTGCAAAAGCGTATGCCAACGGAAAAAGAAGTGTAGAAGGTTATGCGTGTATTGTGACTGGATGAGTTCTAATGGCAAAGGGCCATGTGGTGGCGATTACGGCGAACTGATGGCGTTTTCTTCGATGCTGACTCTGGTGGATCGATTTTCACGACTGGCTCGCTGTAACTGGCTGTGGATGACTCACTCTGACTCTCCACTACTGACTGCCGGTGGTGGATGCCTCTCTCTGACTGTCGGTGGATGACGCCGCTCTTTCATTTCCTGTCCGGCTATTTAAAGTCCTTAGGAGACCCTTGGCGGAATTTCGACCGCTATGATTGATGGAAGAAGAAGGTTGCGTTGGATTTTCCGAGAGGTCAAGCTAAGGTCGCGCATGTACCGGATCATGACGGGGTGCTTAACGGTTTCTCGAGTTTTGTTGAGGGAGATCGAGGTTTATTGGGTTTGGAACGCGTAGGTACCCGTGGATATTGGTTTATGGTAGGGTGCTGAAAGGTTTCTTGGAAGGTCGGATTTGGGAAAGCGTAGAATATTGGTTTATTGCGAAATGTTGGATGACTTGAGGTATTTTGGGAAATCTCTACAGAAGCAACATCACATCGTCAATATCAACCACTGCAAACCAACACCACAAAACAAGTACAATTGGAAGCAGACTGGAGAAGCAGAAGCCTAAAGTTCACCCTGTCTAAATGTATTTATTCGCATGTAAAAAGTTCTAATTGGATATATTGAGAGAATTCCGAGTAGCGCTTCTATAAGCTGCGTTAATCCCTTAACATGTGGAACAGTACCTGTTAATTCCCCGCAGCCTTGTCACCGCACAGTGGCAAGGTCGTAGCCCTTTAAATCTTTAAAAATCTTTAACCGCAACCACCGTCCTGTGTCAGGTTACATAAATTAATGCGCCCAGTAAGCTCAGTAAATCTAAATATCACAGCAATTTGATTAGGAATCATTTAGTTTAGAAAAATGATATGTTTATCTTGCTAATGGAAGCAGAAATTAGATTGAATTAATGAGATTTGCAAAATGTTGTAATTACGGTATAAATATATATATGCATTCTTGATGTTCTACTAAACGTTTTGGTATATTGAAAGCGTTTGAGTGAGACAATGCGAGGTATAGTATTTACGGATTAGTGGAACGTTTGTCAGGTGTGGGCATCTATTTTGGTAACAGCTAACTTATTTTCAATAGCAGGATAAAATCTATTACAGATTTTTTGAGTTTTACAGATATCACCAGTTTCGAAGATTCCCATAGATTTGCAGGATTTTAAGAATAGGAGTAATGTATTTAGTTCTGTGTAACGTCTTTAAGGTGCCTGCAGCTGCTGTGCGTTCCATCAACCTATTGCGTATGCACTTTCACTAATGGCATTAGAAAATAAGAACATGTGTAATGGAACACTATAAGCATACATTTTTTAAATTAGGATATTATATTTAGGGTTGTCTAGGCAGAATTAAATGATAAAAATATTTTCGTAATACACATAAACCATCAGTAATACATAGAAAGTACTTTTCTTTTTAATATTTATAGGCTAAAGTGCAAATTGTATAAAATATGATTGCACAGTAATCATCACTTTTTTTAATGTAAATTTGTAATTATTTTGGATTACTCTTTGATTTTTAATATAGCTTGACAAAATTTTATTTCTTATAATTTAACTTGCTATTTTGTATTTAGTTACGCATTTTAAGAAGGGTAATAACGGGTATTATCAAAGTTATCAAACCTTACAAGTGCTTCCAAGTTTTTTATTTCTGAAACCAGTAGCATCAGTTGTTGCAATATTTTCTCTAATTTTTTTCTCTTTATCTCTCGTCTTCACTATGTTTTTTATTCTATTCTTACTATCCTCCTTATTCTTCTAGTTTGATTATCATATGTCAAAGTATTAGTCTTATTACGTTATCTTTGAGTGCGATTTTTACATGCTGACACAAATGGTTTCAATACACATATCCACGCTTCTATATGAAACAATATAAATGATTGTAATACAATAAATAAAATGAATAAAACATGCAAAAATACGAACAAATTCAAAGCAATATATTATACTGCACGAATCGATCCCGTGTGAGTGGAACGGAGTGCATATTATGCGCTGTATTTGCTGCTGAAACAGACGCGCGTTAGGTAAGCCAGGTATTAAGCGAGATACCCTGTTGTTATTGTTTATTTTAAGTACAATTTTTGCGATGGGTATTTAACTCTAAACTCAACTCTAAACGAAAAGAGTATAATAAAAATTAAGTATATTTAAATAAAGGAAGCTATAAATGCTCCTTGTATTTTCTAATTAATATTGTTAAATTGTTCAATCAATAAGGTAAAATTAAAATATTGAATATTTGTTTATTGCATCTTATATATTGTTAAAATAAATTATTAATCATATAATAAACAAAAATTTATACATGAGCATAAAATTCTAAAGTGCAGATAAATGTAGAAAAGAAATATTATATTCTTTTAAATCTGTTAAAATTTCAAATTCTTTTGAATCACAACGACGGCCTCTGTTGGAGTTTCTAAAATTAATTCATTTTAATTGCCTTCTACAATGAGCACCAAAACCTAACCTAAGCGACGAATCGGTGTGGGTATTATTCGTTGGTGAGGTTAGCGTCGTTAATATGATTAGCAACAAACCGGTTAGAATCGTCCGTTAAGTTTGAAAAGCTAGCAATTTCATTTGGTAAATTTGTTAAGTCGGTTGTTCTCCGCCAGCTCAAGCAAGTTAAAGTGCATGCACTGCAAGTCTAAATGATAAAGAAGTTTTGAAGCCAACAATGGAAAGTGCAACTTTATTTAGACTAGAACAACAAGCTGCATATTTCCAAAAATTTTCTATTTCGAACTTCATAAAAGAAAGTAAGTACTGAAGAAGAAAAACACAAGGTTTTTGGTATAATAGTATGTTACTTATTTTAGTTGATGAGGGAACCAAGGATGTTATCAATATTGCATTGGAAGACTGTCGCAAGAAGTGTTATGATCTTGCTAGGGATGATGATCAACTGGACACAAAAATTGTAGATCAACACTTGAAACAAATTCATGAGGAATATCTTGAAAATTTTGAAAACTCTATAGCAAAAGTTAAGGTCAGTTTTGAAGACATTGAATTATGTTTAGAGAGTAATATTGAAGTTTTCTTTTATAGAATAAATTGGAAGAAGTTATGTACATTCCATTCATTGATATATATGGTGCTTATGCAAAGTGTTATGATGAAGTAGAGAACAAATATCAAAGTATGAAAACAGAACATCATGAGAAGAAGATATTAATAGCTGAGTTAAAACGAGAGTTGAAAGATTATGAAGCACTTGAAGATGTATTTGTTGCTGTTGAAAATATTCTTGCAGAAATTGAAGATATGCCTGGTATGGAGGTACCTGAATATATTAAGACACAAATTGTTAATTTGATTAGTCTTGATTCAAGTTTAGCATACAAAATAGTTCAAAACATTTAAATGTTAATTCTGTGTCAACATATATACATATATTATATTAATTGAAATTAAGAACTAGTGATGTCAAATTTATCTAAAACATATAAGTAACAAATAGTTAGTTACTGGTGTAGTGTAGAAGTAGCTTATGCATTTCTACATAACAACTTCAATATGTTTTGCACCAGTCAGCTTTATAAATCTGTTATAGATTTGCGATATAATGTGTGTCTTTTGCGCACAGGTACACAACTATTGTATATAAACTATGGGTCAAAATAGCCACCAGATCTTATTTTTGGAGCTGTAGTTTGAAGGGTTACTAAGTAAGCCACGGTACGTGATTACCCCCCAGTGGGGTTTAACGGCGCGTAGTATAATTTTATCTATTATTCCACTGTTTAAATAATAGGGCTCCTATTTACCAGAGTAATACTAGTTTTACGGCGTTGCTTGTACATTTAAAGATAAGAAATCATTTCTTATTGTATATTTCAGCTCCATTAACTTGTTTGAGCAATTTGGAAATATGTTAAAATTATCCCTAAAGAATATCTAATATATCTATAATTGCAAGCGCATAGGATGTACCAGCTTTAAAAATCCATGGGTACTGGTAGAACGTGAGTCGCTATGTAAATCAGGTGATATCCAATGAGATGTCTGGATTGTTGTTGTTTATAATCGGGGAAGCGATTGCAACAGTTTTCACATCATTGCGCTTATCAGTTTCACGTCGCCTGTCGTGGAATCCATCATGCATATCTTTGTGCTGGCTTAACACTCCTAAAACAAATGGGTTAAAAATTTAAAAAAAATAATTCAACTCGTACACGGTTTGTGTACATAATAAATAATGGATTTGCGAATATATTAGCTAGTTAATGGATGCGCAAAGTTCTTAGTGTTTAATCGCAAACGTTTTCCAATACATTTAGGATTAATCAACATAGTGCACAACCAAGATATGCTACGTACGGTAATTAATGTCAGTGGATATGTATTGTATTTTTGTTGCTTTTACTAACATAACAATTAACAGCACACATAAATAGAGCGTTTGTCGTAAAATCGAACTATTGACATGTTTCGGATAAAATTTTCGATTTAGAGATTATTTCATTAGCAACTTTTCTTGCGTCTCATCATAAGATTGAATGAAATAAACATGCTGGATAAGTATTGTTAAAACATGCATCAGAAAAATTTCAATATCTTCAGGAATAATAAGGATAGATTCAATTTTAAATAATTATTTTGTAGCTAAAGAATTGCTTTATATTAATATTATTAAGATATACTTTAAAAACCGTTAGAATTGTCTTAAAATTAGGGCCAAACATAGGTAATTTTTGAATTGTTACAAAACATGCGCCAGAAAAATTGTTATATCTCCGGGAATAACAAAGAAAAATTAAATTTTAAACCGTTATTTTATGGTCAAAGGATTGCTTAATATTACAATTGTTAAGAGATTGTTATGAAACGACCGGAAGTGCCCTAAAATTAGGTTCAAACTTGGGTAATTTCAACCTGAGTGAGAAGCAGCCATTGCGCCAAGAATATCACGCTACTGGATTCCTTACTGTAGGCAATTTCGATTAATCCTTAATTGCACCAGATGATCACTATTACAGGCGGAACACTGCAAACCTTCAACGTGGGTTGAAATAAACTAATCTTTACTGCGCGCAAAATGCAGTGAATCGAATTGATGTCACAACCTTTTAATCGATTTGTTCGTAGAGTTAATTAAAGATGAAACGCGTCTGCATATTACAACGGGTGAGGTGTAAATGCTTGTTGGACAGTCATATTTATGTGGTAGAGATATTCTATAGGATTTGGAATATAAACAAACAAGTGGGCGGTGAGGTGTTTTTGTTGTTCAAATTGCTGCAGGCCTATTCCAATCTCTGTTCTAGAATTGTTTTTAGTTGGCCATGTGGGATGGACTAACAAAATTAAGAAGAAGTGGATATTTACAGTATCTATTGGTTACCTATATTTAATTAGCCTAGGATTTTATACGGCTAGTACCTTTCGAATTTAGCTATGCTCCTAATACCCTACGGGATATTACATCAAGCAGATATTAAAATGGTTCATTATCGGTTTTTCCAACTCCAATAATGTACCATACACTTCCATTGGTTGATACAATAGATATTTATTATTAAACTTTTCATTGGAAAGACCTGGTGTACACATAGTATTCTTTCATTTAATGTTTAAAATTGTATATAACATCTGAAGCCCCACAATAATAAATTCTATCGCCCTTGAATATGAATGCAAACATTGTCTAACCAGACAACCAAGATGCAAAGTGGGATTGTTACTCTACTATTGGTATCGGCGGTGATTTGCATTGGCACCTCAGCGAGCTCGGTCTTATCAACAGATAAGAATTGGAATGCAGTAAACTGAATACCAACAACGCTATCTTACCACAAACGTTACACGTTTATAATCATACACAAATTGAATTTTCTTAGTCAACATTTATACCAAATCATCAAACACGTATAATCATCACAGTGTCTCCACTGAAGCATATTTTATTCAGTAGTATTCAGTTAGTTCAAGTTGATATTGATGTACAATTTGTGGTAGTTTAAATAACCTCGACATGTCTGACATGTTAAGTACAATATCAGGGACACAAATAATTTCAAGAGGTTCCTGCAAAGGAAAAAGATATATGGTTCATGCAAATGTGAATGGATTATCCCACATCCTACTGCAAGGAAATGGGATCTACATGTCCCGTGTTATTTTTCCACCAAGTGCGTGGTCAAGCATTTAAAATCTATATTTTAGTGACAGATTGCACTATATCAAACGACACCATTGTAGATATCAGATAGATATTGTGGTTGGGAGGTGTGGATAGACCATCCTACTTTATCTATAAGATATTAAGTCAGACCAGGTTTGCATTCATGCCTAAATTGAAGCAGAGTGATATATAAGTGTAAATACAATATGTATATTAGTGATGATTGTGGGTTGGTCCAGCAAGATAAACAATGTTCTTATACTTATGCGCTGCATTTTTATACTGCATAATATTTTAGTCCGCCAAAACTTATTGAATTTCTGGTACTACTCATGAATGCAAATAGTAAGTGGCATGCGCCAGGAACATTAAAAATAGCTAGATGAACTAGATGCTAGATGATCACCTCCATGCTTTTCTGGACTCCCGATACTCCAGTAAACATTATAGTCTTCCTGGGTGGGTACTAGACTTTTTAAAGAAATTAAGCTAAACAATTAATTATAGGCCTAATAGCACTAGTAGTTTAAATAACCCAGGGAAATATTTAGGTTAGGTTAGGTTAGGTTTTGCTTGCTAATTGAAATTGGAAAATGAATAATTAAAAAGACAAAACGGAAAAAGTCATATTTGCTTTCAATATTCTAAAAATAAATAAAAAAGAAATTGTATTTTCTATTTAAAACAATTGATTTGTTGTTAAAAATATTGTTATTAGTTCTTACAAGAACTGTGTTAGCATTGATAGCATTATAGTATACAATTTTAATGATTTTTTCAAGTTATTTATCTTTTCAATAAAAAGATTTTAAAGTAGTATAAGAATTAACAGTAGTCATATATTTAGCAATAAATAATTTAACAATATATTTAAAGGAACACTAATAATATTTGTTTAACGAACGATATTTAATTGTAACAACAATAAATGAATAAATTAAGTTTGCATTGATTTACGTGATGTCAAAAGCCATGACAAATAGGTATCAGCAAAATTTGGAATGAAATCAAACAATGCATACGTTCCTTTGAATGAGTAAGTTATTTTGAATAAATTTGAATTATGGTGCACTAGCGCTGCTACAATCGACACATAAGAGTTATCAATAATACATATACAATTAAGAATCACTTACGAGTTATTACATTTGACTGGTAATAAGATTGTCCTATGCTGGCAAATTTTGTTCACAATGTCAAGAAAGATGCTTGTCACAAGTGCAATCGATAATTTGTCGCAATTTCTGCACGTACATTCGAATGCGAAAGAAACCTGAACGAAGACATAGTATAAATAAGTTGGGTAGTAGCAATAGAGTAGACTTGATATATAAATATATAGTTTGGGTACTTTTTGTATGTTTCCATCAATGTTTGTTTGTATACAATTTCAGTGAGTCCCTGTAATAGTAAGTCAACTTGTTTTATATTGTGAAAGTTTGTTCATCTCTACGCACAGACGTTTAGAATACAATTTGCAAGTTGAAATGGGGGCGGCAGAAAGTGTAAATAGATAATTATGTACAGGTGACAATAACTACATCCTCATTACGTGTCAGTTAAACCTTGAAAAACTTACAAATGACAGACCTCCATGGCATATTACACAAAGCCAAGTATGAAATATGGAAGAATTGAGAAGTTTACATGCTGGTATTCGTTCATATAATGTTTATATATTAATAAATCTGCCGCCATCTCATAAAGTTGCAAAAGACGCGAGAGTGGAGTAAAATCCGAGTATTCAAAAATTTAACTAGACATCGATAGCATGATATCGCCACTCCAGTATTATTTCGGTCCAATATGTATAGTTTTGCACAAGTACAATTATATTATTTGACGTAATAATTATATAATGACATAATAGTAATGATATTTAGCTTATGTTTTTGTAGTTGCTTCGTTTATGCCTCTCATTTTGTTAGTGCAGTGTCATTTTTAATATTCTAATGCAATGCACTACTCACTAACTTTGAATATCACTTGAAGTATACAGAGCAATCTGTTTGATTTTGTCATTGTGTTTGCTTTTTGTTCCTTTTTTCGTTTACTGTAAAGTTTGATATCGTTTCAATTTCAATTAAACCATTTCAGCACTACTCAGTTGCTGAGTTGTGCCGTAAATATCCGAAACAATTAATGCTAGAAATGCAATTCCTAGAGTGCTAATACTCACAAATTGAACAAATCTCCAGTCAGTCAACCCACAACCGTAATTCCAATGACTATCATAAATTAATAAATATATTTTCATAATATTCTTGAATATGTATGCGTTTTATACATTAGATTAGTTTATTACTGATAGAAATAATTATTATCAATGGCACATTGAGAGAGATGTCCAATTACGCATATTTTTTTTTTCTTCATTTTCAAGTCTCTTTTTGGTAACAAATGTAATATTTATAGTAGTAGTATAATTACTTAGTGCAGGATGTAATTGTACACAAGGACGCCAAAGAGGACTGCGTGACGTCTGGTGCACGATTTCAACCACTGCAGTGTAGCATATTCAACAAGGTAGGAATTTAATATCCACATCAATGACTTGAGTCTGGGCAAAGTTGGAAAATCGCCAGTGATTTGTGAAGTCTTATAAGAGTTCCAAACGGATACTTGGAGCGCAAATGCGGGAATTAAGGTTGCTTGCTTGCTTGATACATATGATGCATTGTTTAAATAATTAAATTAATTGAGTCGCTTCGTAATTTTATCACAAAACAGATGAAATAAACATGGTCTAGGTAATGCAAACGTGCGCACTTCCTCTGCAGGATTATTAGCTGAGTTGGTCAAAAGTGGAGAGAATTCTTAAACTTGACCTTTTCAATTATCACCTGTGTGAAATTGAAGAGCATGGAAAGATTTTAAATGCATTGATTGGCAAATGAATTAGCTTACCATGCTTAATAAATTCAGACATGTTGAATAAATTCTGGATTCAGAAACGAAAAGCCCATAAATTCTGTTTGGTCTAGGTTCATCATGAATAGTTTGTCGGTGGGTGTGAGGTCTGTCTTCTCCGAGGTGAATTGCTTATCGAAATTGCTTACGTCTTTGCGATGTTTCTGCAAACAATGTTAGTGTTCGCGCAATATGTGTCGTAAAGATAACAGCTGAGTACTTACAATTTTTGGTTTGAAGGGTGGCTGGATCTCTCTGTTTTCGATTTTGTCCCAATCAATTCTGCGGAAGAAGGCGTGCCCTCGAACATCTTCTTCACCATGTGATCCGCAACCCAAACGCTTTGTTGGATTCTTTGTGAGTAACTATTCCATATAAAAATATGAAATACAATTTTTTAATTTATTGACGAAGAGCACACTTACACCCTTGCATACATCCTTAGCTTCTTTCGACAGTCCTTTCGGATAACTAACATTGTGATCCGTAATAGCTGCGAATAATTCCTCTTCATCCTCTCCATCAAAAGGAGGTTGTCCTACCAACATTTCATACAACAGCACACCATACGCCCACCAATCTACAGACTTTCCGTACGGTTGGTAGAGGATTATTTCTGGTGCAATGTAGTCAGGCGTACCACAGAATGTTTTCGTCGTCTTATCTCCGAGGATTCCCTCCTTACACATGCCAAAATCAGCTATCTTGATATGTCCATCCTGGTCTAGCAGCACATTGTCCAGCTTTAAATCTCGATATACAATCCCACGACTATGCAAGAAGAACAGCCCAATAGCAATTTCAGCCGAGTAGAACCTACAACAAAAGACATCCACTTAAGAGGATGAATACCGTATGCACCACAACCAATCTGGATCGTACACTGCAACAGGCTCCTTAAATTTGCCGCACTGCTGAATCTGGAACATGAGGTCGCCGCCATTGACATACTCCATCACGAAGTAGAGGCGGTCCATCGTTTGAAAGCAGGAATGTAATTGTACCAGGAATGGTGGTTTATTGGACAGGGCCAGAACACGTTTCTCAACCATAGTGCACTCGACATCGTCATCCTGTATAATAATGTCCTTTTTGAGGATCTTAATCGCGTAGAGCTCGTCGGTGCCCTTGCGCTCCGCGAGCATCACCTTTCCGAAAGAACCTTTGCCGAGGACCATTAGAAAATTAAAGTCGGTAGCACGAATGACGTCCTTTTTGCCCATATTGTGCGGCACGTCCTTGTTCTCAGCCAGGGACGGCTTCTTGGTGATGGAAGTTTTCTGGAAATAATGTGCGCCACGTCGAGGGAATGGAGTGAAAATGTTAATCGCAAGTTTACCCTCATCGCGGATTTAATTTGTGCCATGTCGACGCCCTCCTCTGGCACAGGGACATTATAGAACTCGCCCTCCTCCTGTGTCAACAGCTTGAACCAGCCGCTGACCGGGGATTTGATCAGCTCTGAGATGCCGAACGACAGCGAGCCCATGAAGTCGTTGCGCGACGTTCGATCCCAGTCCCACACCTCAATTAACAGACGACGGTCCTTATCCTCCGGCTTGAGATCGCTGCGAAGAGAATTCAATTTTAGCTTCATAATTTGCGCAGAAAGCGCCGTACTCACAATGACAACGTCTCGTTCCACACCGGATTGAGCGACGCGCGTATCGTCTTGGTTTTCTTCTTGACGTTATCCGAATCGGGGATTAATTTCAGCTTGACGTACGGATCGCTGGAGCCGTTTGGATCCATCGGTATCAAGTTCTTGCCTTGGCACACTGGTGGAGATTTGTGTAAATAATTTTCATTTAATATTTAATGGGAGAAATTTTATTTGTATATCAATTCATTATCGTTGGCGTAAAACAACGCAATTAACTCCTTGGAGGGTCCTCACCTTCGATCGTCAGTTTATTCCCGGTGCAAGTGATTTTCAACTGAATCCTGCCGCGGCGTTCGGTGTGATCGCAACCGCAGAGATTGGGCACAGTCTCCTCGCATCGTTTGTGAACGTTCATATCGCAGGCTGTACAGATCCATGCAGATTAACATAATGCCCCCAAAGGCAGAAGTAAGAATAGGGAATGCAGAAAGGCAAATGGCGGTAAAGTCCGCCAAATTTGAAAGAATTTGATCATGATCGTAAGATGATCACAAAATAGGCCATCTCCGCTCACAGCTAATTACACGATTTATTTCCGGTGGCGGCAGGACAATTACCTGTGCACTTCATCCCTTGGTGCAACACGCCATAGAGCAGTGAGCCGCAGTGGTCGCAGAACGTCGGCGATGAATACGAGTGCGGCTTGAAGTTGTGTTTGGTACGCGTGTCCTGGAAACAAATTGTTTAGTTTATTTATCCGCACACGCACACCATTTGCAAGCTGAGCACGTACGTCCGAATCGGCGCCCTTGTCCGCACCAGGGCATGTGAACGTGACGTACTCGTGGCATCTTTTATGTACGACAAAACTGCAAACTGTAAACGCAAAAGAACATTGCTTATGACTCTATCCTTACTACAATCCTGATACGATAAGAACTTAAATTCCATGCAACCCTTACCTTGGCATTGGTATCCTTGCTTGCCGAAACCCCTGCAACAAAATTGCTCTTCTTATTTAATCATGTAATGTTAAGAGGTACAGCAAGCACAAAGCGGGTAACTTGAACTTTGAGCGTATTAAAATAAAAAGTCACAAATTAAAATTCTTCCTGTTTCATAAAACTTGACTCAGTTTTTCTCCGAAAGGAAACAAATCAAAGGCAGCACAAAAACAACATGACGACATTACGTTACAGGTAATATTGGAACTTCGCATCACTAGTTTTCATAAGCTTTATGTTCTACCTACAAAAATAAATTAACGACATCCTGTCCCGTGTTTGATGTGCTTGTACCAATAGCACTTGCAAAGAAAACGATAATTTAATAATTAATTAACTAAATACTAAATAAGTCCCGTTGCAACTGATTTATGGCTTAGTAATGTGTGATGCCAAGTTGTAAAACATTTGTTTGAGTAACTACTGCAATTCTTATATCACCACGTTCAATATAATTTCATTATATTAGCATGTACCAACAATATTTGCAAAAGAAATTACTAGAATGCTTTTGAGTTTGAATATATCGCAAAATTAGTAGCGACAACAGTCACGAGAGGCGCTGTTGTCGTTTAATTTGAATTTGTTGACTTGACAGTCAATTGTTATGAAACTCAAGACAAATTAATAAATACTACATCAATCAAGGATCTCAAATGAAAGGCGGATATATAACAAGTCTATTTGCAATTTTGTGGAATTGAATTTTCTTGGCCATTTTCCAGTTATGACTCAACGATAAAATCTTCTCATTGTTAGCTAATAGCATAGTGTAGAGCACATCCAACACTATTTGCTTTATAAATCTGTTATGCTCAAACGCAAATATTTATAATTTAAAAAAATACGCGCAAATTGATAAACAATATAGTTTTGTAGCAACTGTTTGTTTTTCCTACCTCCCATTGAGTTTATGTCTGCGCGTAAGGCATAAATATTAAATAAACGGTGGCTAGAACGAGCAATAAGTCACTCTAAATCGCTTGTTTGCCAAAAAATTATACGAGAGAATCATATCTTTCGCTGCACTGCTAAAAATACCCCATCTCCATAACGCAAACTAAATAACGCTAAGGACTAGAAGAAACCATCGTACTCGTTTGCTGTTTATTAAGTAAAAGCATGCAAAGTGCATGCAAATGATGTTGATTACATTTCTCCAAAGCAAGATGGACACAAACTCACAAGGAAATGAGCAAATAGCAAATAGCGCTCAATTTAAACCCATGCGTGGCTATAGAAAATTGTACGATTAAATTACTAATAAATTGAATAAGTTAATTAATATAGTTGCGATTTGCTTTGGTTTGTCCTATTTTTTTTTTGTCGTCGCTCTGGGAGTTGAAACTTTAAGCAGCACGCACGTGCAATAGGGCCACTTGCCAACCCTGTAGCGTGCGCGAGAAATATTTCATGCGATAATTAAATAAACGTCAAACGGCGCGCAAAATAAAGGAAAAGCCCGCTGCGTTGAATCATTAATGTTTACGAATGCCCTCGACCAATCAAGTGGCGCCGGTGTGCATTCACGTATCGTACTCATAAGCGTGCTTCGAATGACCCATATATAGTCCACTTTAAAAATAAACATGTAAATTGTGATCAATAAACCTGCCGCCGCCGACGGGGCTTCACTTTGCGAATATTGTTCACACCGCTGCCGCCACCGCCATCCCTTTCCAATCTTCGCTCTGTCAATTTCTCCGCTTTCCCAGTGTCTGGCAGATAATTGCGTGTACTCAAAGGACGATGAGCTGGATAATACCCAACATTTGAGATGACAAGATCTTTGAGCGACAGGTTCGTAGTAATCTCATGCAATTTACGTGCGAGATTAATTACACCATTATTACTCACGGCAGAACCTCAAGCCCAGTCTGATTTATGATTAAGTACCATTAAACTTGCTTAATGACTATAAATTGACTCGTTATTATGAAAGCAAGTCATAATAAGCTATTGTGAGAGGAAATACGTGCGCATGGCGCGGAGCACAATGTGTTTTTTTGAGGTGGCGCGATTTGCGCTCCATCAGCAGGCTGTAAATGTCATCGCGTCGGTTTTCTGGCGGCGGCTGTGGCGACTGTGGCGGCGGCGGCGTTATGCTCATCAGCCAATCAACAGGTGAATCATGCGAGTATTCGTTTGGAACGCAGACGAAATCGATAAAATCTGCTGAAATCATCTGCCGTTTCAAAACGCTCGCATGGCTTTAGTAAAGCTCACCATAAAAATCATCCACAGCAACACAAGTCGTTAAGTCGCGCAATGAAATGCCATTTATGTCATCACCATGTCCACTTACCAGATGAAGTCCTTGCAGTGGGAGCAGAACGTGGGCTGCTTGAAGAACCGCGGCATGAATTTGTGATCCTTGACATTGTAGATGTTCTTTTTCTTCAGTGCACCCTTTCGCCCGCGCGATCGGAAGCCACCCTTGGCGTTGATATCTGTTGTCTCGTCATTCAACTCGTCCTCGGCCATCGTCTTGCTTCAGCTGCACAAAGCAATACAATTGTATCACATACAGCAGTTTATATTAAATTCTAGTAACTCTATATTTCAAAGAATAGGAACCTTGCACACTGATGAGCAAAGCGGAAAAGACAAGCGACCTCCAAATGTGATTTGATAATCAAACGCACGAGCGAATGCCTTTGGCTAAAACGCGCTGCTAATACTGTCACTCGTTTCAGAACATAATGGGCGCTTATTTAATTAAATTAAACTCTCGACCGGTTGGACTCTGCTTGTCAGGCAAGTTAGAAATTTGACATCAACAGCTTTTCGTGTCCAAACTATTTTGCAAATGCACCGTGTTTAGTTTACTTGGGACTAGTTGAACTCTTCGGCAGGTCTTGTCGGTGCTGGACAACACGACCAGTGGCAGGTACTTTGCGTACTGATGGACCATCGACTCCCACACAAAGCGCGCGGCCATCAAATGTCAATACATTCAGGTGTGCACTAGACACGCGCTCCTACCAGTCTAGTATTGAGCAAGCGCGCTTCGCATCTCGCGTTCTTTGCCGGAATCGGTCTATTTATGATGTAAGCACGCAATGCGAGCAGACGCGCGCAATCCTTCCTTGCATCCGCCGCTGATCTCGCGAGAGACCTACATTCCATATCGATTGTCTTGATTTCCATCCCCGGCATGCCTGCGGCAATTTTTCCGCTGGGCGGGCGAATTTTTATCGCTCGTATATTGAAAGGACATGCGCTTTTCGGGAACAATTTTCCACACTTTCCAAGCAGAACCAGGCGCGGAACAATCAGATACAATCAAATAAATTGACTTCTCATATCTGCAACTTGTTTTCCTTTTTCTACACCGATGCAGCACGTTTAACAGGTGCCATATGTAATTGCCAACATTGCAAACCGCAGTAAAGTGTTAATGCGAATAATATGAGTACTTACAATTCACTGGGACACACAATAAGCTGGTATTGTTTTCGCACGCGCTCAGCCACTAGTCGACGGCTAGCACATCCTGCGGAATATAAATAAACAAAATTTTTGCGCCGTTTGATTATATTTACAATGTGGCTACGCGAGGGAGTGGTGCGCGCGTCGCGACGCTTCCGCACACATCGATTTTGTGTGTGGTGCTTACGCCGCCAGCGCCCACACGCTTGCTGGTCCGATCTGCGGGCGACTTTCCGCCAAACTGCGAGGCGCCGCCGCACGCCGCCGCTTGCAGGCGCCGCGTTTTCCTCCAACAATGAGTGCCTCGTTCGGCGGAGGCAAAACCGCTCGGGAATAATTCTGGCAGCCGACTAATGCAAACAAAACATTCGTAAGCGTTGTAAACGAATGTAAACCATATAAAACTACATTAACCAATTTTCATCGTGTGCCAATCCTAAGCGCAGAAATACTTCAAGCTTGATAAGCCGTGCATTGTGTCGTTTAATTTATTAGCATGTTGTACTATTCAATATATAACCGCAAAAACATCAAAGAATTGCTATATTGTGTACTTTAGAAAACCACAAGTCAAACCATCGAAATATAATTTGAAACAACGTGTTTCAAAGTTAAACTTAATTTTCTAGAGGGCGCAAGGTGTAGCTTCATACTCTTCTCATCTGTAGTCTTCATATCCTCATATCTTCATATCTTAAAAGCTTTGCAAGTCATAAATTGCGTAATTAACTAGATTGCTACTGCATATATCGTGTAATCACTACATCAGTGATGGCGTCAATTAACACGCGCATTCAATCATTTTAATTTACGAAATAGTGCCGTTTGATTGGCACTCAGCTCCATTTATTTTTATTTGCGGCGCAGCGGCGACAATTGCTTTCATTGTAACAGTGTATCGCACTAATAGACTGTTCAATCAAGCGCGAATTATGCCTCGTGCTAACAAGCACCGAAATCACAATAAGTTCACGCAAGTCACATGCCAATATTTACTTTTCAAACGTCGTAAATTAAACTTGGCAATGTTCGACTTGGAAATTTCATTCGGACTTGTTTCATGTCGCATTGTTCGATTGGCGTGTTTTGTAGTTTAAACATTTTTTCAGATAGACAAGGTATGTTGTAATTATGTTATTGAAGCAACTTAATTGTACATAAACAAATACATTTAATGCAAGTTAGACTTGGTAACGGTGTTAAAAGGTGTTATTGCATTTCGAATTGGTTTCAATTTATCACATGCAATAGGCAATAGGTCAAATTTAAATTGGATGTTCTGCAAGCCAAGGTAATAAGTAATTCGTAAGCTTGTTACTTGTTTTAATTACAAGGTTGCAAGTTGGACTTTTAAGTTTTCTCTTAGTTGCTGGAGCAGCAAACCATAGACAAGACATATTTATATTATAGTTAATCTATATTAACAAAAAGTTAATGATTACATATTTTAAATTATTTTAAAGTAATGTAATATAAGAACAAATAATAATTATAATAATAAATAATATTTGTATTTATTTCCTTTCAAAATTTGAACATACTATAGGCAACACCAAAACCACCGATTTTTCTTAGACTGCAACACGCTACCTACAAGTTATTAAACTAACTAAAAACGGCCGTTAAATTTCTTCCCCTTCCCAACATATTTATCTTGCCGCCGTTCCGTTACGTTTCCCACATTCGTGCTTCGTAAAGCATGACCGTTTACACCGGATTACTCGTCTTTGCTTTCAAATTCAACGAATTTACCGAGTTTACGAATATTTTGATATTTGGTTATCCCTTGTGAAGTTTCCAACAAAAATCAAGTGTGGTCTTTCTCAAGTTAAGAACGCAACCATAGCAATAATCAAAATGACTGATAAATACGCCACGCCAAAAATTAAAGGAACAATACTGTTCAAAACACCTAGGACAGATTACACCCCAATGGAAGGCTCTGAAAGCGACGACAGCATGTCCAGCGTCCAGAGTGCAAAAAGCTCAAACACAGAAACCTCAGATGGAGGTGAACTCAGTATTGTTAATGAATTGCAAGAACTTATTCAAATGTATAAAATGCAAAGACAAGCTGATGTTGAAGATAACATGATTGATATGGTGCAACAAATGAAGGAACTACGGAGTCGTTTAATACTCACCCAAGATGAATGTCAAAGATTGCAAATGTTGGTTGCTGAAGGAACTCATTCCCTAAGTGATGTAGAAAATAAGTTGGTTTTGGCACGCAAGATGGTTGATACAGAGAAGAAAAGATGTAAAAGAATTCAAGAGGAGAGGGATGAATTAAAGGGGCAGATACAGAAAGTTAAGGAGTTTTTGTTTAGAGATAACAGAGGAATGTTGAATCGAGATGCTAATGAAAAACTTCCATTCTTAAATTTGGAAGCAGATATGTTTGACCCTAATTTGTCATACACTCATCAACTGGGAGCTATTCCTGAAGTTAATACCACAGGTAAACAATTATCACCACATAAGCATAAACAAAATTAACGTGGATGTGTTTCAGGATCATTATTGTCAGACTTCAGTTACTCAAGGTCTGAGGATGATTTAGATACCTCAGTTTGTGCTGGTAGGAATTGGAAGAAGCCAAGACACAGTACAGGGCCAGAATCAGCTCCAAAGAAACGACGTTCATCAGCTCATCAAAGATTGGTGGAGGTAATGTATAAACAATACATGTACAACAAATGACCAATTGATCTGTATTCATTAGATCAATAATACTGATAATATCCGTGCTACGACAACCCTGACTGTTCCAAAACATGGTCCTATCACTGCTACATCAATAATAGAAGCAGTGCCACAGCAAAATGAGGTAATTATTCAAGAAATTAAGCAATTGAGTTTAATTTATATTGTATATTAGCCGGCGAATGCTCAATCACAAGATAGACCAACTTCAGAGGTCATTTTTGATATGTGGCAAAACAATGCTCAACATGAACCAGTTAAAGGACCAGCTCCAGTTCGTCAACATTCTCTTCAATCGAAAACTCTGGTTCTTCCCGACACCTGTGGTGTGTGCGAGAGAAAGTTACGGTTTGGTAAAACTGTGATGAAGTGCAAAGATTGTCGTGCAACTTGCCACCCTGAATGCCAGAAGGATTTACCATTACCGTGTATTCCACATGTTAATACACCAACAAAAAATCTTCTGGTAGGTAATTTAAATTTGATTAAATATCAAGTCACTATATTTTTTGGTGTTCAGGGATTAATCAGTGATTTTACTCCAACTACTGCTCCAATGGTGCCTGCTCTGATAGTTCATTGTGTTAATGAAATTGATCAACGTGGATTGCGCGAATTAGGCATCTACCGCATCCCTGGTTCTGAACGTGAAGTGAAGACGTTGCGGGAGAAGTTTCTTCGAGGGAAAGGATCTCCAAACCTCCGCGAAGTCGATATTCATGTCATTTGTGGAACTGTCAAAGATTTCCTGCGTTCCCTGCATGAGCCACTCATCACCTACACCCTTTGGCCGCAATTTGTGCATTGCGTTGAGGGTGATCAAGAAAATATCACCGCTGGTTTATATCGGTTGGTTAGCGAGTTGCCACAACCAAATCGTGATACACTCGCATACATGATGCTGCATTTGCGGAGGTACGTAAACATTATTCTTGTCTATCGTTGATCTCGTTCATTAATGCGGTTGTTTTATTTTAGGGTCGCCGATTCACCTGAGTGTAAAATGCCAATATCGAATTTGGCAAAAGTATTTGGACCGACGATTGTCGGTTACTCATCAAGCAATCCAAGTGAGGACAAACTACTAATAGAAACAAGTCAACAAAATATGGTATGTAATCTACACAGAACATCTTCTCACATTGAAAGGCTATGACGTACGTTTAACTAATTATGCAGGCAATGGAAGCAATAATGAATCTCTCTACTGAATACTGGTCATCATTCGTTAATTTGTGCGAGACTCAACCGACTCCACGTTTGCAACAAACACCCAGTACTGATTCCCTCCTTAGGCCCACAAGCAGGAACATTTTTACACCACATGCTCTTAAAAGCGCCAAGAGAAAGCATCGCATTTTCAACACACCACCGTCGTGCAGGCACAATTATTAAAAGTAGCTATAGGAAACTTGATATTATTTATCATCAACGCATATACCGTGATTTTTGAATATACACTATACATTTGCTTGTAATATCTTGGTGTTGCTGAGTGTCAGCAATATTTTTGTGTACTTAAGGTATATTACCCACTAATATATACTTATTATTAAATATTTAGATATCTTAGCTTACGCATGTAATTATCTACTTTGAAATGAATTTCTTTTTTTGTAAATGATCAATGTATATGTACAAGTTTGGTAGGTGGCATTATAAGAAACAGAATATAAAATCATTAAAGCAATTATACGATAACACGACTGTATTATCCACACTTAGGTGCGGCAATACTTCCCGATTGAAATTTTATAACGCAATCTCACAAACGGATATGTATTGTTCCTGGATAAACATTAAATCCGTTGAGTTAATGGCACTGACTAAACGTCCCTAGCTGAATAAATAAAATGACAACGATGCATTATGAGTTTGATGAAATTATTCACGTTGCGCACTTGTGCGCATGATGGCATATATTGCCAAACCTATCTAAACCGCAATTAGCGTAGTATTTATACATAAATACGACTACAATTCAATAATTTATCTAAAAATATCTATACACGATACACCTAAATTCAATCATGCCAACGATGTATAAAACACATTAATCACACACTTATGCGCACCACACGCGTTCCCTACGTCGCAGTGGTCAACTGTTTGCCATTCTCTATGTCATGGTCTTTATTCGGCGGCCGACAGCTGGTGCTTCTGCTACTTGAGGTGTCCTCATCATCTTCCAAGACGTCCCACTTCTGCCGCTCGCCAGAGCCCAATATCAAGTATGTGGTGCAGCAGATGGCATACACCCCGCCGGCAACCATGAAGACAATCATCCACTTCTCATGAGTATTCTAAAAGTCATAAATATTAATTTTATTCCTGCCTTGACATATCTTGAGTAAGGCTTACCAAAACTTTGGTACCACCTTTAATAATTTGACCAGCAAACATCGGCGCCAGCAGACCAGCTAAGTTAGCGAGACAATTTGTGAAAGCCATCAGAATACCCGCAAAACGTGGCGAGATGTCCAGATGATTGACTTTAAAGCCGGAGTAGATACCTCCGTTGAGACCAACACCCACTGTGAGGATAGCAACAGTTAGCCAACGGTTGCAGCCGGTGAAAGATGCACCAATGAGAGCGATAGCTGGACCGTATTGACCTAAGTAGATATCATGTTGATACATTCTTCTCTCCACAAGTCTTGGAAGATGCTTAAATAAATACATACCTATGCCGTTGAGAATTTTCCTAACTTGGGTGAGACTGAGATATTTTCCAGTGAGAAGTTTATCAGCAACGAAACCGCTTACCATGGAGAAGATCCACATCGCGAGATAGGGCAGAGCAGAAAGTATACCATTCTAAAAAAGAAAATACTTTAATTTCACATTTCCTTAAGAAAAGAATATATTTAATCTACCTCTTTGATGTTAAAGTTAAGTACATCCTTCATATATGTAGGCAATTCTGTTAATAATGTTTCATAACCATAGTTGTGTCCCATGTGGGCAATCAGAATAGCCCAGAAGGGCAAAGATTTGATAATATATCTCCATGGAATTGGAGGCATCTGGAATAAAATAATTTAAGTACATTAAAACAACATAAAACGTTGAAAACATACAGTAATTCCATGTGATCCCCATAAGGCCTGAGTGATGTACTTCTTCTCATCCGGATTGATGTGGGGGCAAACTTCGGGGTCTTCATACACCCAAATTAGAAAAGCCAAGGACCAAAGTGTACCCAAGGCGCCAAACACATAAAAGATTGAAGGCCAACCGAGATTGGAGTCGGACAATAAACCACTCAGAGGCATTGAGATAACAGTGCCAAATTGCGCACCTAGAAACACAATTCAATCACCGGTGAATAGCGTAACGAGCAGCACGCGCAATTAGATGATAAACACACCAGTTCAATGACACACATAGCTTCAATACATATGGATCAATCAATACTCACTAAAATGAGCGCTACGTTTCGTTTAGACTTTTCAGTTTCAAAAGCTAGTTAACGCAAAGAGCACGAACGAGTTGGGTCGCAGATTCAGTCGGTTTTTGTGGGGAGAGATTTAAGTGGAGAGAAAATTGTAATAATACCTGCGTAAACGAACGCACCCAAACGACTTCTCTCACTAGGTGGAATCCATTTCGCCAGAAGAGCGTGCGTGCATGGTACAATAGGGCCCTGGCCAGAAATGTTCAACTTTTCAGTACCAATGCAAAAGTACAGAAGTGAGAATGACAAGCGTGTGTCTGCGACATGTTGCATTCGACATGAACTACTTGAAAATAACGCAATAATAATACCTCCACCATTCCTAATGTCTCAATATAGGCTTGCATTCTCACTTGTTGTACAGTTTGCCCGTGTCTACCTACCTCGCCCAATCCTTGAATAAATCGTACGGTGAACAGCCACCAAATCCCACCCTCCGCGGCGATGGGGACCAGAAGGCCGAACAACGAGTTGATGAGCATGCCAAAGCCGAGGAAGTAGATGTTGCCATAGCGCTTTGCAAGGATACCGAATGGAATTTGGGTGATGACATATCCCCAGAAGAAGGAACTGATGATGAAACTTTGAATATCTTTGTCCCAGACGTAGTCGCCATCAGTGATGTTATGCTGCAAGCGAATGTGTCATAATTAGCCTTGCAGATCGCATTTGAAGATAACATTTCGTGAAGTGTTCCGTCCACAGTTTGTTTAACTCGGGAGGATTTGCGCTGCAACGTCTGAGAAAGCAGACAAATCCGGACTTATCAAGTGGGTATGAATAAGTCATTCATGCGAGACTGTTATTGACGTTAATGGGAAATCATATGGTGTTGGGGACTACTCAGAAGTCACATCATTGTTTCCTGGAAGTTCTATATTCGATATTTACTTCCAATTGCAAACATTAAAAATTATTTTTTTGAGAATAAAACAATAATGGAATAAACCTTATCCCAAATATTTGCTTTGAGCTTATTGAAACTCTTTGCATAATTGCGAAATCAGTAAACAGGCAAAAGTGACTGCGTTTATTTCCATTGAAGTAAAACGTAAATCTGATAAGAAATTTAATATTAACAGTCGTGTGCGCATTTTGTGATATTCCATCAGCAAACAAGTTGCATCTCTACACTTGCTGCGTTCCCGTTTTTCAACCGTGGTAGCTTTAATATCACCATGGAAAAAAATCCTCGTCGCCATCTTGTCGTTCATTATTTACTATTATCTAGTAATGTCACAAGGAGGTGATGAGTTATCTTATCCCGCAGTATATCCATTCATGTAAACGAAAAAATCCTCCCATTACATGTCGAAAATAACATTTGGCCCACGTGTGACGCAGTTTGCTTTAGATCAATGAGAAATAGCCGACTTGCAAGACACTGAAACTAAATATTTGGAAATTCGCACAGATCCGCTGTAAAAACCAGCAACCGCCTTGTAAAACGCGATTAATTACGTTTGAGAAGAATTTCGAGAATACTAATCAATTAATAAATCGCCGTGATTTGGCTAGTGACCCAATTTTTATTTCATTTCGCGCAGCCACCGGCATCGCGTGTATGACAACGCACGAGTATTCCGCGACGAATATTCAATGTCAATGTATAAATTTAGATTAGTTAAATTTATTTTGTAGGCCAGGGAGAGAACTTGCGAATTGTCTGATAATAAACACAATAAATGAATACAGCTTATCTAAAGGAATCGATTAGTAGTGTACAACCAGATACACGATAACCACTCAAGAAACTATCTTAAAGTTAAGACGCTCGTCAGATATCGAATACCCTTTCGTTATCAGAATTATTACTCCCGTATATAAATATTTAAAATGCAATGTGTCATCATCGCAATGATGCACTCCTCGCACCATCACAAGATACAAACATTACAAATTAAAACCAACTCATGGAAACACATGATTAATATAGTGTTTACCTTTTCCAGAGGAAATCCGCAGATATTTTCAGGTTCTTCCTCTTCATCCTTGTTGAGTTCATCAACTGCTGTGTGATTAACCATGGCGACAATGGCGACCGACATGTTGGTCCTCATGATGTACGCATTTGCCATGCCCATGAATAGCATGACGGTAACGAAATGTCTTTTTCCGAACCATGCTGAAAAGAAGCATATCAATGTTTGCACTTTCCTCAGAAAAAATATAACTACATCACATAAACTTGAACCCAAGATTTCACGAAATAATGTGCGAATTCGAGGTTACACATGCTTTTTTGCATACACAGACCAAAATAAAAATAACCGCCTCGCTTTAATTCAAAATAGTTTTGCTTGCTTCCTGAAAATAACAGCGTAGACCCTCACTTTTTAAACGATCTCTGAAAGTGAGACATTCTAATGCATAATCACCTTGACTCCAGGTTTCTAATCATTTCCCACGCATTACACTTGTCTTTATCCAAGCGCTCCAAGTAAAAATCTAAATATAACCTGAAAATTTTCACCCTGTCAACTTGAAACGCACTACTTTGTAATCAACTATAAGTCAAGAGAACACCGGTGAACTGTTCAACCTGTTCTAGTAATCCATCTAATCTTTGGCAACAACCGACAAAAGACGACGAACTGAGTCAAGTTTAAAGGCTTGCTAAAAATGGCTCATGCCCAAAGACCCTTTAAATCAAGATAGATGGATTAAATAGCAAAGTTATCGCCATAAATAAATCAATTGTACATTCAAGCTGTTTGCATGCTAGAATGTTCTTTGGATGAGTAATACGACACCTGAAAATAGTCCAGGTTGTAATTAATTTGCGCCGTAAACAAGTTGTAAGTCAAGCGCAGTGCAACAAACAAGTAGTAACAAATTAATTAATTCATTATTCTAGAATAATTCGCAGTTATTTACCGAAATCCACGTCCGTTTCATGTGTATTATACCAAACATTGTGCAACATTTATGGAACTACTTGACTGACATATGTCACTCACTGAAATCCATTATGGTGGTGACTGCAATTAAACGCGCACTGACTGATTAATATGTATTTAATGGGAATAACCTTCGGCAAGTTTATTAACACGAATAATGACAACTTCGTTTCGTGCGTTCGGCGCGATCCATGCATGGCCCCAGAATATTGCCACAAAAATTGTATTTCTCATCGCACTTGTACACATAAAAAAAATTTATATGTAGCAATCAAATGTAATGGAATTCTATTTTTGGGGAATGCTCTCTATACTTTGTATTCACTTTATGATAGCGCAAAAAGATTTATACCGTAATTGTTGTACGTCCAAAATCTAATAATAATGAAGATGAGAGCAGATGTTTTACACCTATACATGCTTTAAACCAATTGTAGTTTGTGTCTGATATTCACTGTATTGAGATGAGTTTTCATTGACACTTACTGAATGTTTGATGATGTAAAAACTTTTTCGGCATGTTGCCTTCTTCAATTCAATTATAACTGTGTCTTTGGCGTACTTCGTATAATCACTGCATGTATGTGGTATGATTTATATTAGTTTAATATGAATAATGTGTATAGTTAGAAATGCACTAGTTGTAATGCTTCTCATGGAAGTTAAGATTTTGCTAGTCTTACATTGGAGTATATTGAATTTCTTATAATGACTTTATTCGCATTGATTTATGCGGAAGATGTGATGTTGCTTATTTATTAGTGCTGCTCATGGTATAACATTTTGTATTATTGCTTATGCAACCTGTACAGTTAGGTTGGATTGTGCATCAGTGATTCTAATAATATGTGATAAAATGTGGGTTTTTTATCAAGTAAAGTAGCTTTCAAAAGATGTTGTTCGTACGGTGGTGGAGTGTCGACTGTCATACAGTTTCCAGGATTCGCAGCCATTAGACCACGGTGTCTTTGTGGCGCTCGCGTCGGAAGCGCGAAGGTCGCAAATTATCGCACGACCTCGCGATTTTCTCGAATGCGCAGCTCACATTATCACCTGCGACGGCCACGATACCACCGCAGCTACTACGTACAAAATTAAAGCAAATACATAGAGCTAATAAGCTTAAACCAAAATTGTGATTGGTAACTGTAGAAGGTAACACGCCGAAAACTTTTTTAAACATCAAATAATCAGTGTCAGTAATAAATAATCAGAAAACCCATCTAAATGGCGATCTATCAACTAGGCCTATTTCTCAGTAATCAGCAACGCATTCCCACCACTTTTATTGTATTGCCAGTTGCATGCATTATTTGCTCAAACATTATCGCGAATTTCCTACGATTCTTATTTGCGCTCCTTTAACTCGCCTCTAAACCGTTCAAATACGTACAGCATATAACGTACAATACACAAATGTCATAACGTAACATTCACTTGCGAATAAGTAGGATGAGTCAGAAATGAGAATCTATTAAATTGATTGAGTGCTGTTATCAAAGGTTGCGATGTTTTTCAGAATCCCAGCGCTGTAAATCAATTGAAGGATAAAGCTTCAAAAGGCGTCATATAATAATCCTCCTCTTATATGTAATACATCCGCTCAAATTGCTTCGCTAACTACCATCTAACACACTATTGTCTCGTCGGGATTGTTAATAAATTTCACAGTTTGCGACGACAAATACAATTAACATTCGTCACACAGTGCGTCAGTTGAATCGCAAAAAATGCTTTGCCTATCATTGGCAATTAATGTCGCGTCTAAATATCCACGTCGATCTTGCATGCAATTAATATGAAGATAGTAACGTCTTGGAATATGTAAGTTTTCCACTTTTATTGCTGCATTTCATTCCACCTGTCGGATTAGTATACAGATTGTTAGGATTGAATAGAGCCAACAGACGAGTAATGAGTGACCTGTTCTATTCTACCACTAGCTCCATCATTAGAATTAAAGATGCGTCCTAAGTTGTTCCTAAATTATACTAATTGCAAGTTTCCTAAACTTGAAATTCATCATAGTAGGAAAATAACTTCCAATGTAGCAGTTAATAACGAGTAATTGCCTCGTTTTGTTGCGTCTAGCTCAGCTATTAGTTTAATATGATTTAATGTTAATTACTGTATATAGAGTAAGTTCGGTCATTTTTCGCCGCCAAGCTATTTTAAACAATTTCGTTTGAGGATAAATTCGTCCCACAACGCGACTTTGTGTGACTTTTTTCCTCGCACGACCAACGCTGCGAAAGCCCACGCTGTATGAAATTAAATCGTTTATTGGAACATTTAAGTACTTTGCCAAAAGTCCAAATCTTACTTCTCACTATAGCTCGCAATACTGCGACTGCAATGAATCGGTCGCACACGTGTAATTATTTATCGTGTTTATTATTTATGCATTTAATAGATTTTTGGCTCGACGAAACTCATAGCGCACGAAATAAGATCGACATTCGCGTATGCAAATTGTGTAACACCGCTGAGTAGTGGCAAAACATTCGCGACTCACGTGTCACACGCCTATTTTTTTCCTCTAAGCTCGTGTCTGTGCCGTGCACATATCGCAATATCCTTCTCATTGTTTCATACAACTTAACACTGCAATCATTTGTATGCACATGTGCATTGTGTAGAGTATTAATTTCACATAGTTGCGAATATTCAGTTCGAATTTACCGCTTTGCCTCTAGTCTCTGGCGCATGCGTGTTGAGAAAACACCTCGCGCTCGGCAAGCACGTGGCTGAACATGCTGCGCATGCAACTCTTGAGTTGGAAACTGGTGCAGAAATGCGCATTATACAAGTTACCGCTGAACATAACCCTATCATAATGCAAAGCCGCAATAACTTGCAAATATCAGCTGCACTATGACGATTATACTATGCCTGCATAGTTTACCTGTTTCCGGTTTAGGTATACCGTCGATGATGGCATCAGGATGTGCGTAGACGCTCTTGTAGCCACTTTTCCGACTCATTCTAAATTCAGTGCGGAGGATATTAATAAGTCACGGAACCGGCGAAACTCAGCGAGCCTCGTCGTTGGCTGGTGGTGAGATATGCACTCGAAGATAATCTTCGTACACGTCGCTTCGCGATTTACGAGTTGCAACGACAATTCATGTGGATAGACACTTTATGAATTTTCATTTTGCGCGAGGGATTTGTACACGAGTTTATTTACGAGCACAGAGGCGACGGCGTGCGCGTTTCTGGCAGAGTCGACACGAATACGCTGAGCGAATTTAACTGACTACAAATGCGGCCCGGCGATTGATAAGAATTGATAAAGAGGCGCAGCAAGCAGCGAGTTTCCCTCCGAAACGCACGACTGCTGTTCAAGTCGATCACACCGAGTGGAAACCAACACGAACTGAACGCACCGCGCCGAGCAGCCGATGCTGCCTTTATTTTTAAATGGAATATGCAACCAGACTAGCTTCTTAAAAATGTAGCACGTGTGGACACGACAAATTATATTCGAAAACATCGGAAGTACATCATCTCCAGCAAACAATAATGAGTTAATGTATTAAATTTACAAAAAAAAAACCTGTTTTCTATATTTTGATTGTAATTCTTGACTAATTAAATGAAGAATCACAGTAATGTTCTCATAGTCACGTTTGGCAACGCTTTAGCGCATCTACGTATCATACCACTACTCCACTTAGGTTTCGCTGTGTTACTTTAATGCGCAGTAGTGAAATGCAACAACTCTACACTTAATTCTTTATTATTATTAGGTAGCAAGATAGGCAACCAGTATTACAGCATGCAAAGAAAAATGCATACTACGCAATTTAAAATAATGGAGCATGTCACATGTTATAGCTCGATGATTCAACAGTAATACCTGTCTTATCAGCTGACTAATTTTTTTGAATTGTATTTGCTGTTTATTGCAGTGAATTCAGAACGCATATGTTTAAGTAAATAAGTGAACCTACTACATCAGAATAACTTAACTGACTTAATAATTCTCTTAGACATGTACTTAATATAAATGCGGTTGGCACATATAGTTTATAAAAACGGCGGCATTGATGTTTGAGCTGTCATCTGCCACGAATTTAGGACGAAGCGTGATTAGCACATGCACGAGATTAATATGAATTAGCCCGCAAATTGTAAAGCGCATTCGTGCGTGCCGCCAACGCGCAAATGCAATTAAAGCCAGCGGAAAAGCGGTTCTGTAATTTGCAGCGCAAATCAGCACATCGGACGCGCATATTCACAACGCTTATGTAAGTTTCACTTTGTTTCGTATAAATACAAATTACATGATATGAGGTAAACCACAATCTGGTTTTTCTTGTGTAACTTAATCGGAAATTGGTAATAAATAGATAACACGGATTTTCTTCAATGTGATGTTAATTATTTTTTAGCACTATAATTTGTTTTTGTCGTCTTGAAATGATCTAAATATAATATAATATTGATGGGATAAAGTACAAATGTTGTCAATTTCAATTAAAATCATCAGGTGATGACTTTGCTTTATTTTGTGTAAGAACTTCAACTTAATTGTTACAGTTTCCTGTAAGAAACATCGCATTTTTTAACCTTGTCAATTAGTGACTATTGCACATCAAGAATTGTTCTTTTAACAAATAATTATATGTTTTACAGTAGTATTTTCGGTTGTGTTGATCTGTTAAATGTCACCAAGTGTATCCTTTATTGAAATCCTGCCCACTTTCAAGGAAGTAATCAATATCACCCACTCAACTCCGCTCAGGCCTACTTAACTTTTGCTCAGTGTAATTCACAAATCAATTTATTAATTCCAAACAATTTTCGAATAAAACTGAATTAACCTCGTTACAGCAGAAACAACAGACATAATTCTTACTTATTACTTTCAATTGGAGCCAATTCTCTTTTGCTACTTTTATTTGATCTAATCATGTTTTAATTGTGATGTTAATTCCGAGAAGCTAACGTAGAAAGTTCTTGTGCAATAATGGCACTCAGTTAACTTATTGCTATCAATTCAAGTATGCAAGTAAAAATATAATCGTGTATCCAGATACAACATGTGCTTTGTTGTTGACATGGCATTTCTTACTGAGGTACTGATGTCCAAAAAAATAAAGAATGTTTTGAATTTGATTTCGCATCTGAAAAAATATTCGTATTAATATTAGTATGTTCGTTGTTTAATTCACTTTCTGTTTGTACTCTTAGTCATAACTTGCAAGGATTCCAATGCATTGTTATAGTTTTTGTGGTATTCTTTTAGAAAGGTCATTTCGAGGGTTACTGGAGTTGACAAGGTGTCACGTATTGTTTCCTTGACAATTTACTTTTTACTTATTCTTTCAACGCTATAATATTGACGTTAGGAAATGGCATAAACCAAGATTGCGGTATTCTACTTCGTTTCCTATCGCACTTGAATATCCTACAACAACCAGATACAGATACAAATAAACTGAAGAGAATGTTGAGTTATTTGCACTCAAATCACTCCGTCACTCTCCTGACATGAAATAAATGAAACAATCTGAAGGAGATTGGTATAAACTACGTGAATTGTTTCCTGGAGCTTTTTGTCTGCGCTTTAAACAATCTGTCGATTAATTTTTCATTATGAATGTATTACCTCAATGGCGAACAAAATGATGCCAGTGTCAGCAATCAAATATATTGTTGCACAATAAAACACTCCAGGTTAATTTTTATCGCACAATCAAAAAGCAGTAATAGTATAAATTTTATCAGTGTATCAGTATTTTGTCAAATCAATTTATTACGCTTGAAGTAGTTAAAGTTCACGCAACGTTTCAACTAGGTCTACTGAATTTATGACATCGAAAACCTAATTATCAGCAGTAACCAGCCAATCTGAGTTTACTATTTAATTCAAAACACACCTCACGCCGGCACGTTCCACAAGATTGTAACACGAAATTAAATCAAATTCGCATTATTTGTATTCTTTGCTTTACATGGGTAGTGTAAGTTTGCAATGTTTTCATTAAATTGAATTTAATTAGTGATAAAAGTCTGTCAATGTTACAAATAGCATTTCAACCAGAATTTATACAAAAAGAGCGTCATAAGGAGCGTGTACTTTACTTTATCACTCTTATCTCATATCTTTGCAATATTTGCCATTTCTTTCATATTTTTCATATCATTTTAAACCTTTTTAACCATATATATATAGCACACAAAAAACTACAGGTATTACGGTATCGCCAGCATGGAGGATTTACTTTTTTTGTCGATAAGAAAAAAAAAACAGACATTGAGGCGATAATAATATCTGCATTGCTGATTTTTATAATGTTTTGGTAGTAAATAATCCTTAAGAAGGTGACGGTGTCATTGGTACGTCCCAGAATGTGGACATTTTGACATGAGACAATGTCATTGTATGTTACGTACGGAAGATCACACCTGGTTACGTCGGGGCAGCTGATTATTTATTAGTTAATTCCTGCGCTGAATACTAATGTAAGTTCCGCGCAAAAGAGTTTGAGAGTTCTTACGAAATTGGGCAACTATAAGACTAAGGACTCAAACTACATGTCAAGGGAAAGTTTTGTTTCTTTGTAGATCGACTTCAAGATGTCATGGAATTCGAATTTGTTTACATCCTAACCAGGGCATTGTTAATTAAAGGTTATAATTTCATCGTAAGTAGATAACAAACTATTAGAATGAGTAGAAAGTTTTTCTCCTAATGTTTAAGATGTTACATTAATTTGAAATTACGATCGCTTTTCACAAATGGTCTATGCCTAGAAAGTATCCGTATGTTGATCGAAAAACTTTGAAAACTTTCGAATGCGAGAAACAATTTTCAAACTTTCTTCGTGCGTCATGCCCACTCACATAACCACCTAACGAAAGCCGTTTTGGTATCGACACGATAAATTATCATGTCACACATTATCGCAACACTGAATAAGTAAACGTACTTCATGAATAATAAACAAGTGCGCGGACAGGTGCGGCCCGATGCACTTGCACTTGCTACAAAGCAAGCTTAACTTGTAACACAAAAAAGTCGCCGCAAACAAATAAAGTTAATTCCCCAATGCCAACCGGATTTAAGAAATTAGCAGTCTTCAGTACTATACCGGTTCACATGTACCTGTCGCTTGTTGTTGCACAAGTTGCGCTTCAATATTCACATCAAAAAGTGACAAGAAAGTTGGAAAATTACTTCAATTTGTACTTTGTACTCACGTGATGGTTGTAAAAGATCAATGTCGGTGGCTTCTGCCTCCGCTTTGGTACCTTTTCCGAAACCCATCGTGGAAGTGATAACGCGCAGTTCCGACAGGTGAAATTGCTCCGCAGAGTGGCGATATTCGTAAATACCGCGCGATGTGTACTTCTCACGCGCTCGGGAGGTGGAGGTTCACTGGTTGTGGCACCGCTTCACTAAATATTAAATATGTGACTTGAATCGCTCCACCACATTTGCGTTTTTTTTTTCAAGTGCCCAAGATCGCGATTGATAAGGCGCGCCGGGCTTTGTATTATAATGGGAGCGCTCAGTGATCTCCTCCCTCGCAGATAAAAGTAGCGGGAGCTAACGCGGAGATGGACTCAACGTAATAAATCCGCTACACTGGATATTCACCTGCAAACATTGTCGATTCTTTTATGGCTCAATGATAATGCGAGTCGGTCTGACTTGTACTATTTGGATACCAATTGTTAGCAGAATTGTAATCTGCGCCTAGGATAAGCGTTAATAATTATAATTACGAGTGACTCTGAATATTGTTTTACACATTGAGTCAGAATATACTTATTTTATAAACGGATATTATGTACAAACTATTGTTTATGGGATTAATGCACGCACTATGGATATTATAACAATGTAACTAATCTTACATTGACATTGTTGCTAAAATTGTGACCAATTACCCTAAGGCAAATTCCAATTTAAAATCAATATAGGAATTTATGATTACACAAAAAATCGCCACTAACGATATCAGCAAACATAGCATTAAATTAGGATATGAAAGATAACATCTAGAAACTCTATTTTTAACGAATTCCAAACATGATTTATCTCGAATAACCTTAAGATACATGTGAATAAGCATTGTAAGCTTTAAAAAAATTACGTTTCACCAAATTCATACTCATTAAAATCAAATAATTAAACTCCCGGCAGTAATTATATTCGAATCCTTGACTTTCAACACTACACACCGAATTTCTGACTATTCAAGCGAAGATCAACAAATTAAAATTAGAATAAAGTCATTGTCATGTTAGCCAAATGAGTATAATTCGACTTAATTTGCATATCTGTATATTAATCTTATGTCGATAGACTATCTTATAATTAGTTGTCAATTTTGTGATATATCAGTCTCGCCAGCACAATATAACAATTCATTTTACAAAACCTAAGAGGAACTCGAGGCATTCATCAATAAAACAGCAAATGGAAACGTACAGCACGTGTTTATGCATAAATCCCACTACGTCATTGAAAATCGTTACAAAAACTGCAAGGCACATAAATATCATGTACTGGCATGTACACGATTTACGTAAACACCTACGTAGTGCTTTGTAGACAGAGAAGGCACAAGTAAATTAGGCACAGCGGGCACATAGGCCGCGCAAATTAGCCCAAAAGATAAACTCCCGCGATGGACATCGCTTTTCGGCTAATAAAATAGTATATATCACAATTATTCACATTGAACATTAAAGGCACGGGTGAATTGGAGGGACGGCTTACTCACAAAGCCAGTCGCAGGGCAATTTCGGCATTTTGCTCGCTGGCCATGGCAAGTAACCCGCCGTTTTAAATACCCAGTAATCATAAAAGACTTTCGCTATCAGGCCAACGAGCAGCACAACTTCCAGCGTGATTATATAGTAGATATAGTCGGTCCAGTCGTGTTGGCTTTGACACAACATGGACGCGTTTAGGTCAATCACTTTGACGTTCATGTTCTCACAGTAGATTTCATCGTAGTCGAGTACATGCTTTTGTTTGGTCAATAACCATACCTACGGAAATTGGTAATAACGAATGAATGAACAGGCGCAGCCTGTGGCATTAAACAAGCGGAACTATAGGGGACTGTCAGTTGTTAACTCTTTTAACTACCTTAAGTACTTTGGCTGTGTTGCAGTCGCACTGCAAATAGTTCTGTCCCAAGTAGACATGGCGAGAGATGTAATTACGATCGAATATATTTGTCAACAAATATGTTGGTATCTAAAAGCAAAGAAACAACACATTAAAACCCTCGAATCAAAGCGTAATTATCGGTTGTAGACAGATAAATCGTAATTCAAAAACAATCAAGTATCATTAAACGCGTTGAATAGCTATTAAAATTACATCAGGTGCATCAATTATCTCACCGATTTCAATTTATTATGCTTAAGCCGCAATAGTGCAAAATTACTGATGAAATTAGTGCCTTCCAGTGGGAGAATAGACGTAATTTCGTTGCTGTCAGCATATAGCTCTCGAACACTTTTATACGTATCATCACTGCTAAAAGATTCCAGAGAAGATATCTAGAAAAACGAAAAGTTTACCAATAGAACTAAGAAACAACCACAGTAGATACAATACATTATTGTATGAAATGTTTAACGATATGGCATTTTGTGGTAGAGGTGTTGGCATTTCCGTAAAGTTCTGCTTTGAACAATCAACTTTAACCGATATGATTGTTGGTTGCCCAGGAAGATAATTCCAACGATACGGCTCACATTTGCAATATTTCGTACAATTCTGTCGAATCTGAAATTATGTATTCAAAATGTGACAAAGTTATGCATGTACCCATTGTATATATATATTGGATTGGTGTAAATTCCAATTCATATTATACTTATTGTTGAAGTAATTACCTGATGAATTCTTTCAACCTCTTCTAGACTAATGGGATCAGTACTTTTAAACCAGTGAAAATTACTTGTAACATAACACTTTGTGTTGTTATAATTATTAAACTGGATATCAGGTCTATGATTTCTGATTTCATACAAGTTTGAACAAAACATTGGCATGTTATTTGAAATATCCAGTGTAAAATCACCATCCTTTTTAAATCTTGGCACATTAGACAGATTGTTATGTGACAAATCTAACATGGTCATGTTGAATAAATTGACCAGTGATCTATTTTCAAAATTGATGATACCATTGGAAGACATATTCAGGCAAGCAACAGTTGAATGCTTGCCAAATTCCCCAGTTACATTGCCAATATTTCCATTTGTAATAGATAGAGATGTCAATGTTCTCCAAGACTTCATCTCATTAAGATTCAAAGACTGTATTGTTGCATTTCTTATATGGATTGCTTGAATTCTATCATTCCCAAGACTAATATCTACAACATATATTTTATATAACAAATATAACAAATTGTTATATAGAAACAATGATACAATGGTATTTTACATACTTGCTTTGACAAACTCATCCTTGATTTGTTCGAGTGAAACATTACAGCATAGTACTGCAAACTTGCACTTACTATCAACTTTACATCTTGAAGTGGCATTCCATAGAGGGCATTCGTCTGGTAAACGGTGAAAACAGTGATAGTCATTTGACTGGCATTTGTCTTCATTTTGTGGCTCCAATACTTCTTCTGCCATTCGTGACCAGGCAGAACCAGGAAGTGTAAAAATGAATAAGAAAGCATAGAAGATCATCTACAAACAATAGATTAATAACATTGCACACATTATAAGACACTAAAAATTCACCATAAACCATGAAACCATTTTTGTCAGTAGGTAAAAATTGTACTTAAAGATAACATAGAACGCAAATAGACCAGTGCTTTGACACTTGATAAACAAACCAGCGGAGAGTGAGGGTGAGGGAGAATAGTGAGGATAGGGAAGATAGTGAGGGCGGTAGCTAAAGAGAGAGAATATAGAGAAAATGTTGCCACAACCATTGCTATTGTTTGGCAACGGTGTAAACTTGTTGATCATTTAAAAAATTAAGCACTTGAAACGTTTGATTTGTCTAATATTACCCGTTATTACCCTTTTTAAAGACGTAGTCGTAGTATATTACAAAACCAATTGGTAAAGACAAATTTACATGAAAAATCTGGAGATAACTGAACGTAATAATTTTTTTATATAATTTCAGCCTTACCTTGTAAATGCGAAAAGGAAAAGTACTTTCTATGTATTACTAATGGTTTCTGTGTATTACGAGAATATTTTTGTTATTTAATTCTAGCTAAACAACACTAAATTTAATATAATAATTTAAATAATGCATGCTCGTAGTGTTCCATTAAACATGCTCTCATTCTCTAATGCCATTAGTAAAAGCACATACGCAATAGGTTGATGGAACGCACAGCAGGTGCAGTCATCTTAAAGTCCCTATATGGAGTCACATAAATCCCTCTTGTTCTTAGAATTCTGTAAAAGTATGGAAATCTTCGAAATTGCTGATATCTGCAAAACCCAGAAAATCTGTAATAGATTTTATCCTGCTATTAAAAACAATTTAACTCTAGCCAAAATAGATGCCCACACCTGTTTAATGTTCCACCAACCCGCAAATACTATACCTCTCACTGTCTCTCTCGCAAACTTTTGATATACCAAAACGTTTAGTGGAACATCAAGAATGCATATGTATATTTATAGCGCAATTACAACATTTTTGTGAAAACTAATTAATTCAACTTACTTTCTGCTTCCTTTCGCAAGATAAACTAACCATTCTTTGAAACTAAATGATTCCTAATCTAATTGCTGTGATATTTAGACTTACTGAGCCCATCCCATTAATATATAGGCAGGCACATGGCGGTGATTGAGATTATCATGGTCCCTTTAAGGATTTAAAGGGCTGCGACCTTGCTACTGTGCAGTGTAGTATTAACGAGAGAATTAGGCAAGGTCGCGAGCTAATTAACCGCTAGGGCTCCTACTTCTTCAGTCTGCATCCAATTGTACTTGTCTTGTGGTGTTGGTTTGCAGTGGTTGATAATGGCGATGTGGTGTTACTTCTATTTCCGTAGGCATATGCTTTTACAATGTATTGTTACATTGTATTGCTGTATTGAATTAGTGGTTCATTTAGTATATGATATGAGTATATGCAAAATATTTCACTTATTCGAAGTGCCTACCACCTAGACAAAAGTAAACTGCAATTGCTATTAGCAATAAATATCTCGGCTATTACGACTTCAGTTGCATTAGTATGCATTATTATTACAATTATTAGGTTTAGTTACATCAAATGCAGAATAATCCTTACTTACATTAAAGCTAATGTGGATAATTAGCGAAAGTTGAAATCTGTGAATCCCATATCAATTAAACTCTACGTCAAATGACAACATGTTATATATTTATATAATATCACACCTGCACAAAATATGTATATATATATATATGTAAAATTTGATGTAATTAACAATAGTAGCATATTTGTCGTAATAGATGCAAATTGACGAAATTACGGCGGCAGCCTATGTGAAGTATGTGCGCAGAATGAAACTACATAGATCAACCAGGTGACCACAAATACTCACCAAATTATTGTCTTATTTCAGCACATATGCTCAAGTGGAAGCAACAGAGTTAATTCTTACGCTTAATCGCCGTGACAACTAAAGAATCGTCGTTCTTGTCCCGCGTTGCTTGATACGCCTCTCTTTCGACGTCAGGAAACTTAGTGGGTAGATTAGGAGAGTGTAAATTTATTTTGGCATTGTATCTAACGTCATAATCAAAGAAGAAGAAAGGCAATATAACAACTAGAGTAAAAGCAAGTAGTTAAATATCATACCTAATTCCGCCAATGTCTACTTCATAGTCACCAGACAATACATATTCATTTGTGACTCGCTGTTTCTCACCTTTGCCATCATAATTTTCAATGAATCCCAGACACACCTGATGTTAAATGTTATACAATTTTAATTATTTGAGCATATAAAGTACGTCTTGTGTACCTGTCTCTTAAATGTGAAGCCATAGCCAGCTGTCGTTACCACACCAACGTATTTTCCATTTCTGTAGATCGGTTCGCTGCCCCAGGGCCAAAGATCTGTTTCATAGTCATGATCTTCAAGAAGCAATTGAACATACATTCGCTTTACACCTTCTTCGCGCTGTTTTAGCAAAGCATCTCGTCCGATAAAGTCAATATCTTTCTGTACCAATATCAAAACAAATTAATTAAATACTCATCCTGCTGCTTGAAAATAAATTACATCAAATTTCACACGCCAGGAGCGTCCACATTCCAATGGCGTCGTCCTAGTATCAAGATCCTGTCCCCAGAAGGCATAAAACTTCTCCACTCGCAATGCCCTCGTTGCATAATATCCAGCATGTTTCATGCCATACTTCTGGCCTGATTCAATAAGTCTGGAGTAGACATGGAGAGCAAACTCGTTAGGAATGTACATAACATATCCAAGTTCTCCAGTATGAGTGAGATTGAACGTACGAATGCCATTAGCTAAACCAACATCCAACATTTTAAAAGTAAAGAATGGGAAGTTTGTTGGACTTAAATCTGTATCTGTATGTTCTGCGAGAAGGGTACGTGTGAATGGTCCCATAATGCAAAGTGATGTGAACATACTGGTCACATCTGAAAGAGCAACAGTTGATGGAAGATGTTTTTGAAGCCATACTTTGCAACGAGTTTGTTGAATTGTTGGTGCGATCATCATGTAACTAAAGAAAACCGATAAATACATTTATTGTCAATTGTTTATCAACGTACTGATTTTCGGATATTCTGGCCAGGGAACAATCATTTTCATAGCCACCATATTTATTTTGCATTCCAGTATGTATGATGCTGCCAATTGGGACATCAACATCATTGGAACAGACATATTGGAGGGCTTTTACTACTTCATCCCCTTTTGACTATATAAAACACAATTATTTTAAAACATGAATTATGTGAGCAGTACATAACATACCCACAAATCAATTTTTGTAAATGAGGAGTAATCACTAACACCAATTGTTTCTCTGCAAGCTGCATATTCTTCAGCTACATAGTCAAACCAGGGTGGTTTACCAAATGTATTAGTGTAGGCTATTCTATATGGTGTTGACCAATCTTGAGCTTCACGATCTAAAAGTGAGTAAAACCCATTTCACAAAATAACTTTGAAACAATACAAACATTGGATAAAGAATGTATATTAAGAAATAACACTTACTTGTTATAAAAAGCACACAAATGAAAGCATGAAAACAAAATAGTTAGTACACCATCTTTGCGTTCGTGCGATACTCACTATCTGTTTGCTTGGGCCCAAACCAGGTTGGTCGCTCGTAACCCATAACCTGTCCAAAGACAGCTCCTGCCTCGCGGAGCTTTGGATACACGGGAGACATACGCAAATTCCTACCGGTTTGAAATTCGTGAAATGGATATAAGAGTCCGTAATGTAAACCGGGAACCTCAGTTACGCGATCACGGAGGAATTTGCGATTGTTGTGAAGGCCCAGAAAACGAGAGACTTCAATCTCATACATATCAAAAGAAGTTTCTCCGTTAACAATCGTCTCAGCTGTGGCCAATCCAACACCACCAGCTGCTGATATACCGATTGTTTTCATACCTGCTGCTACTAAATAATTTCTTATCTAGAAGAAAGCAAATAAACGTGAAAAAACTATTACCATGTATGAAATACATAAAATACCTCAGGAGATTCGCCTACTATCCATTTGCAATCTGGGCTGAAAGCTTCAGGTCCGTTGCAGAGACGATCTAAAACAGCTGAACCTAGACTTGGGACTCTATGAAGTAGTTGTTCAAAAAGAATGTGGAAGTGATCCCAATCTTCTGGTAGATATCTCTCCTTACTACTGGCTAAAAAAAAAAAATAATAAATACATGAACTGACCCATTAAGCATTATCTTACCAGGAATTTTACCATCTTCAAATGCTGGTTTTGCAATTGGTTCAAAACCACCAGCTAAAAAACGTCCATTATTCTCTCTGATATAGATGTGACCATCTTGATCACGAATTACTAGGACAAACAAAATCATACCCCTATAAATCCAAATAAAAGTTGATAAAACCTAGATTTACCTGGTGTTTCTGGATCTAACCCAGAAATTGGCTTAGTATGTAAATAATAGTGTTCTACTGCATGAAGAGGTACTTTTACAAATGGTTCAGATAATTGTCCAACACCTCTAGCCCAAAATCCAGCACAATTGACAAAATATTCACACTTGATGTTACCTAAGTCTGTCTCAACACTTGATACAATTCCATTGTTTTGATTAACTGATTTTAAATTACAATTTTCAATCACCTTTACTCCTAAAAGAAGAAGATACATGCAATTGGTGACAATATTAGTATTTTCAGATAAAAACCTTGTTTCTGTGCTTCACTCAAAATAGACAAACATATTTTATAAGGGTCCCCAACTCCATCACCTGGAATCCACAAGCCACCTACAATATCCTCAATATTAATAAGTGGGCACTTTTCTTTGCATTGTTGAGGAGTTAATAAATCACAGTCAATATTCCATGAACTGAAATTAAAACATTTTAATCACAGATTAAATTGCAGAGAGTAAAGTTAAACTCCTTACACAGATTGAGATTTCATGCGTCTGAACACAGTCATCCTATCCCTAGTCCTTGCCAGGTTTAAACTTCCATTCTGCTTCCAACCTGTAGCCAATCCTTTCTTTTCTAGCTCCCTGTACAACTCTATACTGGACTGTGTAAGATTTACTTGGGCTAAACTTGGTTTGAACACTCCAATCAGGCCTGAGGAATGCCATGTGGTACCTCCTCCAATTCTACAAGTAGCAACAATCAAAAACCAATAAATGTAGCTTTTTGTGTAAAGCTGTGTTACCTGTTTTGTTCAATTAAAACTGTTTCATTACCCCATCCTAATTTTGCCAGGTGATAGGCAACAGATGCCCCCATAACACCCCCGCCACATATCACTACACGTGTGCTTGGGGGTGGAATTTGGTGAATTAATTTAATCTTTGGATTCTGTTCATTGTCAGTAAAGCATAACTTGGTTGTTGATAAGAATCTGCGTGTGCTAGTGTGTTTAGCACAGCACCTTTGCAGCATGTTTGTTGCTAAGTGCTGAACAGCTTCAGTTAGTATGAATTCGCATACTAATAATTGGCAATTGATCGAAGGGAGATCTAAATTACTCGCTAGTTTTAGCAACGTTAGCAATATAGCAAATAATCGGCATTTAGTTGGCTTCTTTATATTATGACACTTATTGTCTCTTTTACTTGTTTGAACCTTAGGTTACGTTTGATCATGGTGCGACAAATAGATTGTGCTGTATAGTTTGTTGCCTATATTAAAATATCAAATTTTCAAAGAGATAATTCTAGGTAAAAATCTAGGTAAATTGTTCAAAATATTTAAAATTGATTGTATACTATTAATATTATATAAAAGTTATGCTGTATTCCATTAAATTATAATTGCAAAACAGTAAATTTGTCAACAGCAACATAAACATGCCATAGCAAATTTAAAGATATAAAAAATTATATTGTTCTACAATCAACATGTCAAATACACACAAGATCATCATTTTTACACCATGCCGAGATTATATTAATAAATAATAGCCTCACATTTATCCGTGCGAGAATATTTAAGCTATAATTTATTCCACGAACACGCATTATTTCAAACCCCTGCGGGTTTAAACAGAGATGATTTCCCAATGACTCGAAACTCTTCAAATAATCGTTAATACAACCTGTTTGCAGACTATATTTTGACCGAGCCAAGTTTCTCAAAGATGCCCAAAGACATGAGAAATAAATATGTTGCATATAAATGATTTTTACCAGCATGTTAACGTCCACAAAGATCACTATCTATCAATTCCCCAAATGGAAATGCATGAAATAAGAAGATTTGTTTCTTGTTTTAAGGAACATGCAACTTCTAAACACGTTTAAAAGACGACGAGATCTTATTAATGTTTCAGTCTTGTAGTAGATCTTTGCGGAAACGGAGAGAACGCCTTTTAAACCAACAAACATTGTGATTACATCATGATGAATTTAAGAATGTTAATGTTTGTCTACATGGTTGCAGGTAGATATATAATTATCGTTAATGGCAAGGTGTATGAGCGATGTGAGCTCGCGAGAGAATTACGCGATGTGCATGAGATCCCTGACAATCAACTTGCGACTTGGGTGTGCATCGCAAGACATGAGTCGGAGTTCAATACATCAGCGATCAATCACGAAAGTGGTGACCATGGATTATTACAGGTAGTTAATTTAGCTCTAAACAACTGCCTACAACAAATAATAAAAAGTAAGTTTTCAATTAAACGTACTTCATATTTTCAATGATAGATAAGCCAAATCTTTTGGTGTTCTCCTCCTGGATATGCATGTGGAGTGTCCTGTGAAGATCTTCGGAATAACGACATTGAAGACGACATAATCTGCGCAAGAAGAGTATGGAGGGAGCACAAAAGAATTTCAGGCGATGGATTTAATGCTTGGGTTGTTTACGAAATTTATTGTAGAGATAAACAGTATGCAAATTCATTCCTTGAAGGTTGTTTCAAACGAGGAGAGTTGGGAACTGTTATTAAAGAAATTGATGAGAAACCACTACCCACAGTTGATTATTATCCACATTTAAAGTGGAAAACTACAAAATATACTGCACCAACACCAACAACATCAGCAACTGAAACAATTAAGACTATTGGAACAACAGAACAAAATAGAATTACTTCTACCACATCGCAAACTACACAACAAACCAGAACAACACAACCTACAACCACTTTAACATCTGTAACTACAACGAAGGAAATACAGAAACCTGTAACAACGGTTACAAGTAAAGAATCAACTAGAACAACCACAAAATCACTAAAATCGACGAAATTGCCAGCGAAAATTAACAATAAAGTAAAACTTCTGCGGCCTATAGAAGAACATGAGCAGTTTACATACATCATTAGCAAAACTGGGTATAAATTTTCACGCTTTTAGAGCTTTGCGCTAGCAATAAAAAAAAATACATTAAATTGGATCTTTTTACTTTCTTCTCTGTTAATGTATGTCCCAGTTGATTATCATTAAGCTTTCTTATCACTTTATCATAATCACTTCTACTTTCTGAGAAAATAGCACTTTTTTAAAACGTCCTGATATCGTCGATACACAGCAAGCGACATGTTTCAATCGCCATATCGTTTCTTACCTTTCCAACAAGTAAACCTTGATGGATTAAAAGCTTACCATCAACGTCAACTAATAAGGTATTGTATTTGGTGTGTTCAACATCCTCTTACCATTAATTAATGTATCTATCATTAATCTGCAGTCGGTAAGTACAAATGAAATAGATTAGTAATTATTGGTAAATGATTTTTAGATAAGAGTTGCATATCGTGAATCTAAATGACTATATATCTGCAGATTTAAGCAATATTATTGCTTTTCTTTGTTTATCAGACGCAAATTCAACATGTCGGTTAAGCTGACTTTGGTTATTCTGGGTTCTATTGTGGGCATGGTTGCCATTGTTCTTGGTGGTTTACTAGGATTTAAGATTTTACCTGAGAGAATTGAGAAGAAATTACAAGACGTAAGTGACAATGATAAATAAAAAAAAAAGAATAACACAAAGTAATAACAATATTGCTTCTAGAATGTACGTTTAAAGTTGTCTGATGCATATCGAGAATGGGAAACTCCTCCAATGAGTATAGAAACAAAATTTTATTTCTTTGATGTGAAGAATCCTCGGAATATTCTGAAAGGAGGGAAACCAATTATTAATGAATTAGCACCCATTGTATATGTGTAATGACTAAATCAATATCCTAATATAACAAAACATTGTTTCATTTTTGCTTTGTTGCAGTCAAAGGAGACACAAAAAAGAAATATCTTACAAAATGGCACAAGATACATTTACTTATGATGAAATGGTTGAAAACGAAAAAAAAACGTTTTATACAAATCAACAATCACGACGTTCAATATGTACACTTAACATCCTAAAATATGTACGGTGTCTTGAATATAATCACAAACATAATTCATAAAATATGTCCTTGATTTGTGCAGATGACTTTGTTAAATCTTGAAGGAAAGCAACTCCTGGAGAGAGTAAAAGACAATTTTAACAAAGTTTTCCCCGATACAAAAAACGACGATCTATTCCACAATGTTAACATTGTTGACTTTCTTTTCAATGGTATTGAGTCATTGCCTTTGAAAACTGCGACTGGAATAAATGCACTTTTACTGCGAAATCATATAGTTGATGAAATGAAGGATAATCGACGATTGGAAAAGAGTCAATCCACAAATACCTATAGGTTCTTCCCGTATCAATTAGTGAGTTTCAACATATTACACTTGGTATATTCTAAAATCCCATTCAATATTGCATTCTGTCTGTAAGGGGTTGAATTATAAAGAATATACAGCTGAAGTGTATGGAGGCGCAAAGAATATCTCTCAACAAGGACACATTCATACCATCAATGGACAGAAAAGTCTAAATGTTTGGGAAGGAAGCAACAGTTTTTGCAACTCAATTCGAGGAGTAGATTCGTATACATTCAATCCAAATATTAACGTTGATCAAGGCATAATTATTTTTAATCCTCATTTGTGCAGGTAACGAGTTCATTAATTAGTGCAAGTTTATGTATGAACCGTCTTTTTAAGATTTTTGAATTACGCTTATAAAAGCGAGACGAAAGTATTAGGCGTAACAGGACAACGTATGATCTTGATGGCTGAAAACTTCCAATATCCTCCCAACATTGACATTAATAAATGTTTTTGTATTGAGGAAGATGGCACCTGTCCCTCTGCTGGCTTCCTTAATATCACTAAATGTATTGATGATATTCCTCTGCTTGTATCTCAACCGCATTTTCTCTACACGCCTCAAATCAATGCAGACAAGATGGGTTTCCAGCCAAGTGTTGAAAAGGATGTTAGTTACATTGATATTCATTCTGTAAGTTTCAATAACTTTAATTAGACAACTATGAATATTCCATTGGCATACTATTGTTTTATATTTCAAGGTATCTGGTATTGTCTTGAGTTCTTCAAGAAAAACGCAGTACAACATTTGGCTTAGAAAAATTGATGGTTTCAACGAATATATTTCCTCAGTGATGCTGCCATTATTTTATGTTGAAGAGGTAAATCTCCCCAAGTAAACAACTATTCATAATAATTCTTTATTGAATTCACAGAACATGCTAATTCATGATAAACCATATTATAAATTAACTAATGGATACGTTAAAGATAAGACTCTGGTAGATGGCGTAAAGTGGGGTCTTCTTGGTTCAGGAGCCATACTTTTTTTGGGTAGTGTTTTAACATTTGTGCTAAGTAAGTTAAGCCTAAACAATAAATAGTAATGTCATTCATCAGAAAGTAATAATAATATATGTGATTGAATTGGATAAATTGATATCTTCTGAATTTGTAAATGTTTCAAACTTGACATCTACACATGCATTTGATGGCATTGTATGCGATAAACAAAGGAATGAATGTAAAGGTAATTAAATTCGTTAACCGCGTCAGGAGCACACTCGGTAACACTCTGGCATACAAAATCGCAGCTTTAAATACTGCCAACTACATCTCTATTGGAAGCGTTGTAGTTAAAACCAAAGATGGATCTGTATCCTACCGAACCAACGGTCGCGCTACCAGTGGTGGAAGGTCGAGTACCATGTTGGTCTTTAACCGACATGGGCATATGGGTACAAAAGAGCAAAGAATAACGACATACAATTAAATTAATTTTTCCAAAATATCTTACTAGATATTAGCGTACGACTATTTCTCTCCTAGCAAATTACTATATGTATTTTATCTGAACTCTAAGTACTCTTAGCATCACAGTTCAAGTAGATGGATGCCACCACTCTAAGCAGCCGCAAATATCCGAACCCAACAATGCAATCTACTAAATGCATAGTCAATAATTGCGCCAACTAATCATCATTTGCTCTCAATGTCACCAAGTGAGTGGACCCTTAAACAATCAGCATTTTATCGCTGCAATCACGAGTGTTTTCGATTCAAATTATGGCTGCCACTTAAGTAAAAACCCAACATTTGAGATTTTAATTTGTTGGACATATGTACCGCAATACCCCTTTCCCTATCATGTATTTGCTTAAACACAATTTCAATAGGTTAATAATAAAAGGAATTGTGTCATCTATATTATGTTATCTATAATCGACCATCCTTAATTTGAAGATAACAAAATGAATTGTCTGTTTTTTTCCATCGAGAATATGCTACTAGAAGTATATCAAGGGTATCGATTAAAAATTGAGAAAAAACTGAAACACATGATTGGAAGTAGTCAGTACCTGGCCATCAGTTGTGGCTAGATTAATTGCCTATAATAATTATCTGAAAATTAGTGCGTAGCTCAATTTGGAAATTGCAATATGGCTTGCACTGCGCAACGTTTAATGCTGGTGTTTGCGATTGTTGGTCTTGCGTTGGTGGTCATCATGGCTATCCTCGGATTTGCGGTGTTACCCGCCATTGTCAATAATCAAATTGACGAGGTAAATATCAACCACCTGTGTTTCCAATTGGAATAATTAGATAATAAAAGAAGTAATTTTTTGACAGAATGTTAAGCTTGAAAAAGAGGAAACGGATCAGTACGAACGCTTCAAGAAGCTTCCATTCCCTCTGAACTTCTCAGTGACTTTTTTTCAAGTCAATAATCCTTCCCGAGTTTTATCAGGAAAAGAGTATCCCAATGTTAGTGAAATTGGACCCATTGTCTATAGGTACTGCATAACTATTCACCCCTTTCAGTTGATTACCATAGCATTTTCTGTCTATAGTGAACAATTTGAAAAGCATGACCTTCAACACAATGGATCAACAATTACGTACCATTTAAGTAGAACCTTTTCTTTCAACCGCGAATATTCCAAAGTGGACCAATCCCAACCAATGACTGTTGTTAACACTCCATTGATTGTAAGTCATTCTGAAACTTGCATCAAACAATTCAATTGATTAAAATAACAAACCAAATTCCAGAGCACATTCCAAATTTTTAGCAAATTGGCACATGGGCTCCCTGGGATTGTTCAGTCCTCTATAGTTGGCTACGTCTATGATGGATACCCACAAGCCTTTGAAATGCCAACTGACACTGTCTTCCACGAAGTCACTATCGACGACTACGCATTTCGTGGTTACAAATTCTGTGACCCAGCCAAAACCAAGGGTGCTGCCAGATTGCTATGCGCAATCTTACGTTTGAAGGGTTCACCCACACTAGAATTCCTTCCAAATCGTGTTATTTCCTTTGCGTTTTTCCGAGCCAATGAAGGGCTGGCAAGGGAAAGCTTCGAAGTTCAGGATGGTGTTGAAGATACTACAGTATTAGGTAACATTGTTAAGTTTGATGGAAAACCACGTACAAATTGGTGGAAAGAAGAAGGATTGTGTAATAATGTTAAGGGAACAGATGCAACTATTTATGGTGCCCACAACGACAAGGATAGTGTGTTCACCGTTTTCAGTACAAACATTTGCAGGTAATTAGCGGCCTTTGTTGGGCTTTATTTCATTGATTTTGGCTTGATTTTAATATTTATAGAAGTGTACAACTTGCCTACACCGACGAAATTGACTATATGGACGTTCCTGGGTATCGCAGTTCTATTCAGAAAGACACAATGGACTGGTCTTTAGAGAAAAACAAATGTTACTGTATTGGGGAAACGTTTGATTTGTATGGTGAAAATCCAATGTGTTTACCCAATGGATTTATGGACATGCAAACATGTCTTAAAAGTCCTTTGATTTTATCCTTCCCACATTTTCTTTGGGCTGAGGATACCAACTATACGCAAACAGTAACTGGCCTGAACCCCAATGAAGAGCGACATAAAGTCTACGTTGAAATGGAACCGGTAAACAATTATTACACCGTCCTTATATCAAATTTAATTTCACAAAATGGTATTTTAGAATACCGGAACGCCATTAATTGGACGCCAAAGAGTCCAATTAAATTCAGTACTCAGGCCTTATCA
>JAODGC010000007.1:2791840-2805958 GCA_027574925.1 Ecitoglossa quadriceps | reverse complement strand
CAATCGATATCTCAAAATGGGTGATTATTGGATTGGGTATTGCAATGATTCTCGGATGTGGTAGTATGTACATTTACAAACGAAAATCTAGCAAGAGTTAAAGTGGAGTTTAGTGAAGTCGCGCTTGAGCTTTTGGGGATGTTAAGTTACCTTGCATTTATGATTCATTGTAGTGTCCTCTATGGGAGAGAGACAGTATTAAAATGCGTTAGTTACAGAATGCTCTATGGTTTATTTATATACCTATATACCTTTGCATTTTTCACTGGCTTTCTGAGTTATTTATGTTTACTTAAAGTAATTTGTCATAAATAATAACTAAGTATTTCGTTTTAATAAGATTGCATTTTTAAAATAAATGCATTACATATTAGTTTAGCTAGTACCTTCCAGAATCCTCTACGAAGGCAAAAAAATTGTAACAACGGTGACCTCTTAGATTCAGACATCCGACATCTACTCCTGCAATTTGCCTCCGCGAGAATAGCCGCGTCGGTTAGTCGCATTGCGACAATTTGGCTCAACTGTCTTTAAGGTAACCGGGACCACTCGTGGGGTTCGGTAAACAGCGAATGCTGGTCTGAGGTCGGCGCGAAAATGCCGGAACGGGGGAAAGGCGTTGGGGGTGAAAGTGTCGGTGGTGCGGGAAACGGTGGCGATGTTCTCAACGATAAGCCACCCCATTACCTGCATGAGCTGCCTGCAGAAGACGAGGAGCGGCTGGGCAAGCTCTTCACGCGTCTGGACCACGATGGCGATGGCAGGATTAACATTCATGACCTGTCGAGCGCTCTCAGCCATTATGGAGTCCACGAGCATTATGCACAGGTATCATCGACTTAACCTTATCCTATTGCCGAAATTTCAACGCGGCGGTGGCCACGGTTGCAAATTCCGCTTTCGTAGCATCGAAATAGAAATCTAAATCGGGCGCTAATGGCCATAGGAATTGCTGCAGGAATTCTGGGAATGGTAGCTTCCTGCAGCATGCGACTGCCACGGTATTGTACCAACGATACATGGTTTATAGTCAAATCTTAAGCAAATGTTTTATTTAAATTATGGTTTAATACGTTGAATGGATGAAGCTCTAAAAATGTACAGCGCACGACTTAAAGGAAAACAATTGAACTTTTTGGCAGGAGTTCAATTAACAAAGTGCCTGAATCCTTAAATATCTAAGCAACTGGTTTGCGCCATGTGTTCGACCTTGGTATTGTCTGATGATCTTTGCCATTTCAGCGATAGTCTATTAATATACCAAATTATTACCGCGGTAAAACAAGACTTTCACCCTAATTAAAATCATTTCAAATAATGATTACACCATAAATATTCAAAATTTAGTTTTCAAATAGTTTTCTGGTCTCTCATGAAACTACCACAATCAGTCATGTGCAATGCACGACCTTGAGCGCGCGGCGCTCGAATTATCGATTTTCCGAACGTGCCGGTCTGCTTTTCACATTTCCTTGCCCGTCCGGCTCTAGGTCAGAAGACTAGTGTCTTCTCTCAACGTTCCTACATAAAATATCGCAGCGCATTATATAACATTTGTTAAAACACCGAAGAAGCGTTAAACCTAGTTAAACAATTGGATATTTGTGCCTTACGCAACAATGAAGTCGCTGCTGTCACAATAAACATCTTCCTTACAGAAATTCCTACAAGAATCGGATACTGATCAGAGCGGCGACATATCGCTAGCTGATTTTATTCACTATGTGAGGGAACATGAGAAGAAATTGCGGCTGCATTTCTCGGATTTGGACAAAAACAAAGACGGTAAGTGCAGTAGAGATGGAGGTGAGGAAAATGTAAATTGTCATTGATTGCATTGACCAATAACGAAAAGATCATAATGACATTGAAATTGTTAACGCTTGAATACTAGAAAATCATAAAGACCTCAACAAGTCACGACTCATGTTCATTAAATTTGATTAAATTGAAGTTACCAAACAAGTAATTCTGCTACTTACCGTTTTAGAAGGTAACTGCGACTGCGTGGTAAATTGCGTTGTCTAACAAATCTAAATTTAAAAAGTATGCGTTTAAAGTTCTTGCGATTGTCTCGCCTGCTACTTTCAAATTGATAGCGTGTAGCATGTCTCCCAATAAGGTTAATGCAGTGTTAATACTCGAGGCTTGGCATAATTAATAAGCAACTCATGCATTGCAGTAGAATATGAGATAATGTACTTACATTCTTCCTTGATGGCAGTAAAAAAACACCGATAAAAACACGATGCAAATGTCTGAATTATCGCGTTTGCAATTGATTAGATTTACTTACTGCAAATTAACATAGGCACTTTATACATATGCGTTAAACATAGTGTTTATCATGACGTATTGTGGTGTTTATTGCTGTCAATTTGCAAATATTACACCCAGGTGGAGAGATCAGTGAGAATTAGAAAAATGAATGAAGTTAACGAAGGCAAATATGATAACATTCAATTGTTGAAAATGTAATCAATAAAATGCTAAATCATTTTAATATATTATGTATTTGTTGTTAAAAGAACAAAAATGATGTGTGTTTGGTGGGGGTTTTTGATGTCTCCGTTAAATGTATTGAAAGGCGTAAAGAAAATATGAAATGGACTGACTTTATGTTGCCATTTATTATAGTGATTAGAATCTGATGCCTAATAAGGTGCGAAATTCGTCTCATGTTTGCACAATGCTCATTGGCTATGTTTAACACTTGCTTAAATTATACACGAGACCGTAATTTGAGCAATCACGTGATTTTTGGCAATTGAAGCAACGGTTTGTGTTGTAGGCAAGTCACTAATATGTAATTGCAAATTGCAGGTAAAATAGATTTAGATGAACTAATTAAAGCCTTCCAGGAGCTTGGCATACCATTAGATAGAAACGAAGCCACGAAATTGTTACAGAGGTACACTATATAAACTTATTCCGTACGTTAAGTTAAGTAAATTTATTTGCACATTTTTCTATCAATTGACTCATTAAGCTTTTATATTAATTGAGCTTTCTATGTGTATCTTTTGGCCTTTGAAACTGTGTGCAACGAACAACGCATGTAGCGGCAAATGTCATGTTTTTTAATTGTTTTAGAATGGATCAGGATGGTAGTTTGAACATCAGTTTCGACGAATGGCGAGATTTTCTGCTGTTGGCACCCAGCACGGACATTCACCAGCTTATTTATTATTGGCGTCACTCAACGGTAAGTCGTACACCAAATTTGCATGATGCAATTCTTTGCAAGAAACTGGATATTGCGCATCCGGTTTATGTATGAATGCATACTTAACCCTTGTTTGGAGTCGAGATTAATTTCGATAAGGAAAGAATGTTTATGAGAAAAATACTCGTGACATGAGAAATACTGATTGAAAAATACGTTGCTCTTGATCGTCACTTATTCGAATACCAATTACACACCTATTGATTAAATTTATTTGTGGTGTAATAACGTGTTGATGAGCTGTCGGAATTGTTTACCATTATAAGGTTTTGCTAAAAATAATCGGCCGTAACATATACCATGCAAAATGGCTCACAATTGTAGGCGGCAAACTTCCAGAAAGACAAAAATGTGTTTTGAAGATATTTGCAATTCAAAAAAAAAAAATGAGGGAGATAATTGTTAACAAATCTTAAAAATATATTTTATAAAGTTATGTTTATTGCACCTACTTTCCCTAACAGTTTCGTGTCTTCAAGTTAAAAAAAGAATGCTTTAGTAAAGTGAAAGTTGGATCGCAAAAATTCCTAAAAGAGAATTTCTCGTCACACTTGCAAATACTAGAAATGCGAGTCAATTGCATCAAAAGCGATAAATATGTCGAGAGACTGAGTTTAGTACTGATCTTTTGACTGGTGGTGTGTTATCAAAGACACACTTAGTAACAAAAGGCTGTTTATTACTCTGGTACCCTATTTCTCCTCAATGACTCGCACACCGTAATTTCCAACAATCTAATTAAGGAATTAATTTTTTATCAATTTAAGAGCACCTTAAATTGCACATGTCTGGAAGGATTATTTCTGTCAATTTAGCCGATATAAAAGCCAGAATGAGGAAAATAGTAGAGCTACAAAAACAACCAATTTTGGTATGCCACGAACGTAGGAATACTGCATTGAAATACTGATAAAATTATCATTTAGTGGAGGCGAAGTAGCAACTGACTGGTTTGAACCGACTGGGGGGCTCGATCGCTGTAGACGGCAACGATTGGTAGACCGTAGCAACTGATCAAAGAGCGCAGCGACATGCTTTACATTTGCTCGAGGCGTGAAAGGCGTGTGGGCAATCGTATGACGTTGCAATGGTACAATTAAGAAATGTGTTGTGCAATTCATGGAATTTGCGTAAGGTGATTCATAAATTGCCTTGTTCTTCTTGACATAAATTTTTTTAATTTTGTGATGGGAATAAATGTATCATGGGATGTTTCAGTTTTATAACGGCGATCATGGTTTAAGTTAACTAAAGTAAATAAGTATGATGTTTCTTACGTGGTCCATGATTAGAACTAGTGAAATCCGCCTGCTTGCTACTGCTAAACTCGGCTCGAAGTTCACGATTTTACAATTTAGCTGTTTCTCAACGATGACTCGTTCGGCGACGTCATCGGTCCCATGCCCCACTGCTAGACTCATTCATGTTATCATCTCCCTCGTCGCCGACGACAGCTGCTGCCAAGTATGTTAGTCCCGCAGAGAGGCCGCACGGGTGCAGTCTGTTCTTGTGCCTGCCTTGGCGCGCCAACAAATTTCGTGCGGTGCCCCACCGTGCCGGTCTCCGAAGACTTCCCACTAAAGTGCAGATCGCCTTTCTTCGCCCGAATTACATTTTACTCAATCTACGTAACTTTTAAACTTTAACGGAGGTGAAGAGGATACTGCTGGCCAATATGTACGAACAGGAGGCCACGCTAAATCCCATCCCAGATACATTGGAGGACTTTATCTTCATCTTCCGCCAACTGATTACAGCGGTAATTATCAAGTGGTATTTTCTTTTATCACGTGGAAAACCGGTTTGAATGACAATACGTCACCTTATTTGTGGTATATCAATGAAGTTGTGTGAGATCGTAGAAGGCCTGGAATTCTAAAATTAACATTTTGTCTTAGTTAGATTTATTGACACAATTATGCCCAGATAGTGTGCTGCTTAATAGTTAGGTCTTCTACAACACCTGTTTTGGGTTTCGGTGGAAAATTAAATAACCCGTCATCAAGCAGTGAGAATGCTTACCACTTGCAAGCAAACTTGGAAAGAATTGCCCACCTTAGGTTTGACTTCATTCGCTCACCATTTTGCCGCACTATCGCGCCTAGCAACAGTACCTTGTTGCTGTACTCGTTTTCCTGCCTAGGTACAACGCTGACTTTGAAAGCGGGGACAGTCCTGCATGCGATAATGAAAATGTATGCCATAGTCACATTGTTTATTAATCGACAAATCATAAACACCATGAAGAGGCTCGTTTTATTCGAAGCCCCGATATTTTTCTATGACAATATCATTGCAATTTGCAATTATTTACGGTGTTTAGAGTCACTGATAGATTCCAGTTAGTTAGACCGAGTTAGTACCATGCCTCACCAAAATTACACACTTATTCAATCAAGCTGCAATTCGGCGTTATAATATCATGTTATTTATTGCTGAATAGTGATTAAGTTCAGAAAAACCTACTTATTTATGGTGGAATATTTTTTCAGTCCGCGGAAAAATCTGAGATGACGAAGCGTTGCGTTGGGGACCAATCATAAACTAAGGACATTTTGCTATGCTAGCCAATTCTCGCATATTGAAAGAAATTCCGATAACTTTATTTGAAATAATAACAAATATTGTTCTCTCATTGGTTGGGAGTACATGCCATGAAATATGTTTACAATCTCAATTGAAAAAAATGCATTCGCTTGCCGACACGTGCTAAACTCTGCTCCTGTCTGCTGAAAAATCAATTTCAGGTTTTACATAACACGGTCCCTGTTCTCACATATTATTTTTATGGGCCCTGCAGTTGCCAAATGACTTTCATTAGCCCTGACATAAGCGCAGTCTGTTACGAACCCGAAAATAACACCAACACGCGTTGGGCTATCGATCCCCACGTGTTGTGGCTTAGCATTTAAATTGTTTACGAAGACACCGCCTGGAAACCTTAAAAGATGATGTATGCCTGATTTTCTGCGATAACACTTACGATTGCAAGCTTTTATCGGAGTCATTTCGTCATAATCGCATAAATTAATAATTACTTAAAGTTGTATTAGTGTTCAGGGGTGATCTGCGGGGTCCCAACGCATCATGATATTTATTAATTTTAAATGTAATGTGATTACATCTTGCGCGTTAATTGTTTTATGTTACCACCACAGCAGACCATTAAGTCTTTAATTGTTTATAATAGCGATATTGCAGACAGTTTATATAACATTGTATATTTTATTAAATACTTTGGGATTCATGACCGTTGGTCGTGTTTCGTTACAGTTGTACCTTGATGTTCTTAATAGTGTGGTTGGTACCTCAGACGAAAGAGTAAACAAAATATTTAACTCCTGTTCATTGGCGCTGTTTATTATACAACGCATTGAGACTGTATTACAAAGATAAACAAATTATAAACTTGTTGCATTTATGCTCAATGTAACCTTTTGTCAAAGAACTATTTAAATTGCTTTAGAATATTTCTTTATACTGTCAGTGTCATCATGACATTTTTATTTTTTGTGCACGGTTATACCTAACAAATAAGATTCTCCTAATTTTAAAATCACATAACGTGTATAGTACTATCAAATAGGCATTAAAATGATAAACGAAATGATGGACGACGAAATGCATTGTTGGAAGGACAATGATGACGATGATATCGTGAAAGAAAAAATGGTCAAATTAATGATGAAGGTGTCTATTGGAAGATCACTGAATAGCCTTTACAATGCACTTCTTAACAATGTTATGCTTTTAGTATTTGGATATTGGTGAGGATATGAACGTTCCGGATGACTTCACCCAGAAGGAAATGCAAACTGGGATGTGGTGGAGACATTTGGCAGCTGGAGGCATCGCCGGCGCTGTTTCTCGAACCTGTACAGCGCCACTGGATAGACTTAAAGTGTTTTTACAAGTACGTGTTAACTAGTTAAAGTAATTGATTTTATTGTGGTATAACTTATCATCAAAAATCCTGTTTATTGCAGGTGCAATCCTCGAAACAAACCATAAAAACTTGTTTCACAAATATGGTGAAAGAAGGTGGTATCCAAGGACTTTGGAGAGGTAACGGCATCAATGTCTTAAAGATTGCTCCAGAATCCGCAATTAAATTCGCGGCATATGAACAAGTCAAGAGGTCAATCAAGGGAGACTCAAAACAAGCACTTACAATATATGAACGATTTTTTGCTGGTGCAATGGCGGGAGGTATAAGTCAGACGGCTATTTATCCTCTGGAAGTACTCAAGACACGATTAGCCTTACGGAAGACTGGACAGTTTAAGGGCATAGCAGATGCGGCATTCAAAATCTACAGCAAAGAAGGCCTCCTTAGTTTTTATAGGGGCTACGTACCAAATATTATTGGTATCATACCTTACGCAGGCATTGATTTAGCTGTGTATGAAACGCTTAAGAAGAAGTATCTCCAAAGGCATAGTAACAGCAGCGAGCAACCCAGTTTCTATCTGCTGTTGGCTTGTGGTAGTGCTTCTAGTACATTGGGGCAGATGTGTTCTTATCCGCTTGCGTTAGTACGAACGAGACTGCAGGCTCAAGGTAAGATTTATTATCAAAACAAATTGCATTGCATTACAATGCGCCTTTCTTGTTACAGCAATAACAGATATGGCAGTAGATAGAAGTAGTAACTCTATGACTGGAGTATTCAAGAATATCCTACAGAAAGAAGGAGTTTTTGGCCTGTACCGCGGCATTACGCCAAACTTCATCAAAGTAATGCCTGCCGTGAGCATAAGCTATGTCGTGTATGAATATTCCAGCCGCATACTGGGAGTCAATATGACGTGATGCTGGATAACTATAGGACGAACAATTGTTATTTATGTAAATGAAATCTACCACTTCTCTCCGATGAACATCGCGGCATTAACACCGGTCAACATGGCAAAAAGCTGTACGATAGCCCAGGTCAGCATCTGCCTTGTTGTATCAACATGGGCGTCGCGTCACCCCAACCTGGGAACGGCCGTGGATATGCCGATGTCGCTGCTTTGCTTCGGCTTGGGCGACACTAAGAATATGCTCTATCTACAATGTCTCTTGCTATCGATGGCAATTTCTCTTAAAACTCTCTAACATTGTTTTCGTCAGCAGTAAGGATCTATCGATTATTTGCATTTTTAAGTTAAAGCACACCGCTCATCTGGCGCGTTTCAGCGTAGTGGCAAAGTCGTGTCACTATACCTCGACCATCATTAGGCAATTTATTTATTTTTAAGTTATTCTACGGTATATGTTAATATGTATAATTGCTGAAAATTGAAACAATAATGAAGACACTTGAAGTAAACTGTGGTTTAAAGCTCAGGTCTTCGCTCAAATCGACAATTTCTCATGGCAAACGGCAAATTGTCGTTGGTGTTGTTTCATATTGTTGCGTTACAAATTTGTGAATTTTCAATGTTTCGCTGATTAGTGGCGACGCTAAGCTCTATAAATACGAATTATTTAAAACATTGATTAAATGTTGTTGCTATAGATGATACAATAACGTAAGCGAAGCGAGTGGATGGATGATAAATTCTCTTAAATGCGACTCTAACGCAAACTTAAGTAATGATGACGACGCCAAAGATTCCTCGTTAGGTGAATAATGTACATTATGTTTTAAAGCTCCCATTTTATAGTTTCGTTGTATTTTTATACCAATTTACCATGAGTCGAGTAGAAGCAATGGCGTTGTGGTGATCGATTTGCACGAATTTTTGAATGCAATTCGGGGTTTTACGCAGGTAACTTCACGCTAAACATGAATGCAAATTGAATGTGATGTACTTAAGCAGTAATTTTTAATATATCTCAAATGTATTTATTGTTTAATTGGCATTTTTAATTTATTTATATATTGTAAGTTTATTAGCGCATGCAAATTTGCTGACTGTTACTAATAGTTGATTGAAATGATAGCGAGGGGTTTTAACAAGTGGATCAGTGATGAAAAAAACAGAAATAACAATTTACCTTATGATAACAATGTGAGTGAATTTATGTGAAATTTTGAAACATTGTACGCATTGATATTTCGTAATTTATATTGATTTATTTTTATACATATACAACCCTTAGCAACTGTTTGGTGTAGGCTAGTTTTAAGTAGTATTTTGATAGTGGAGCTGTAAAAGAACCCATTTGTTAAAACCCTTCATGTACTGTGACTAAGTAACGTTTTCCTTTTTATCCGAAAAACTTAATCCACTCAAATGTAAGTGAAAATCAAAGAATTCCCTAAACCTAACAATAACTTGTGAGCTACACAAGTCATAACAACTCTGCAGCGGATTTATCTAAAATCCAGTAAAGTTTGCCTTGATTCGGCTGTACCATTCCAGCTGGAAGCGGTTCTTTGTCCTTTAAAATTCTCTAAAGAAATAAATGGTTCAAATAAGAAGCTATGCAATTTTACATCCCCAAATTAATTTACTCACTTTGATCATTTCCGCTTTGTTCTGACCAGTCACGGCAAACACACAGGCTTTGGCATTGTTGATCACAGGAAGCGTCAATGTAATCCGGGATGGAGGTGGTTTGGGAGAGTCTGTAATCGGAGCGACAAATTTTCGCCGCTCTTGTAATAGAGGATGTCCAGGAAACAAAGAGCAGGTGTGGCCGTCTGGTCCCATGCCCAACAGGAGCAAATCAAAAACGGGAATTTCTCCTTTGGTGAAATACAGCTCCATCTGTTGCTCATAATCTACTGCTGTATCATCAGCTGTTTAAGGAAAAAAATCAATTGTTTTCGGAATTATTTCGGAAAACAGCTTTTCCGCTTGCTTGCTTTTCTACCTGAGAGTCCTTGCTTTATCGAAACGAATTGTTCAGTCTTAAATGGAAATTTAGTATGGAAACCTTGAATATATGCGCCATAGGTCGAGTCATTATCATGTGTTGGCACTAATCGTTCATCACAAAAGAATATTCTCCATTTGGTGTAATCAATCCCGGGAACTTGTTGAAGTGCGTCTGTCAAGAGTTGGATCAATGAACCGCCTGCAATACATATAGTTGATAATGTGCCCTCAATAAAAATAACAATAAACTGTTTACCCGACACTCCAATTTTAAAGTACTTTTCCAAAACTGCAGCGTCACAGAATTGCTTTATGACTTTTCCGAGTTCGCAGGAAACTTCTGTCGCATTTTCTTTCACAATCACGGTTACCATAACTTTGTTTTTGTCCCAAATAAACCGTTGTCAAAGTCAGGCCAATGAATTGGAAATTGTACCCAGCTAGAACAAATAGTAAATATTAAGTACACACTGCACGTATGTTTCATTGAAAACTTGTTCGTTCAAGGAGACTGAAGTGAGAGAGCTCACCGCGTCGCATGGGATCACATAACTTTTGTTGCGCAACTCACGATCAACTTAATAACATGCATTTCGGTCAGTGAAAGCTTGAACAGGGTGTAAAAGTAAAGTTTAAAAACTGGAGAAATTTGCATGATGAAATGGGTGAAATATAGAAACAAATAAAGATGTTGAGGTTTTTAAAATAATTTTATAACATAAAATTATTGTTTCTTTCTTACCACGGAATAAAAGCTTGAAGTACTTTATTGTTTCAACAATAATGCATGTGCATCCGTAACTAAATAAAAATTATAATTAATCTTATCTCATGACTTGAAAACAAAATTTTAGGAACTTGAACTCATCAGACCAACAAGCATAAACTAATTGAGTATCCACTTTGTACTCAAAGAGTACTGACCTAAATATTCCCGATAATCGAGGCGCAAAAGAAGTTTTAATAAAAACACTTATCTTCAAGTGTATCGCGACAGTTGCCGCTTTCTCTTCGACGCGCAATGTTCTTTTTACTATACTGGCAGTTTTTTGCGATTCCAATATGTACATTTATCTCCATCAAGTTGCTTCAGGAATATTTCAATTGTAAACAGGCCTTAAAAGTGCTCCAACGTGCAGAAAAGGATCAAAGTGACAACGAACAAAAGACCACCGATCAGGGTAGGTGTGAAATTTAACTATTTTGAATGCAGTGAAACTATGTTCCTCGTTATAGTTGTAGAAATAAAGGAAAATGACGATGCAGCTAGCGAGGATAATGAAGAGGAATGGACTCCTAGTCTGGAGAACGTTGAACATGTTCCGTTAATATTTGATGCAATATCCGCGGAGGAATCACTAAAGCGTTCAAAGAGCTATTATGATTTGATGAACAAAAGGAGAACTGTGCGACACTTCTCAGATAAGGAAGTGCCCATTGAAGTCCTGTATAATTGCATTCGGACTGCTGGTAAACTATTTGCAGCAAATTTCATCAGCTAAATACGATATTTATAATAGAACTGAATGACTTACTAGAACTAAATTCACATGATTTGACTTCCGTAGGTACTAGCCCAAGTGGGGCTCATACTGAACCATGGACATTCGTACTTGTCAAAAACTCTGAAACGAAAGCACAAATCCGCTCCATAATTGAAAATGAAGAAGAAATAAACTACAAAAAGCGAATGGGGAATGTGTGGACTAGTGATTTAAAGCCTTTCCGTACAAACTGGATCAAGGAGTATCTCACACAGGCACCATACTTGATTCTCATGTTCAAGCAGACGCATTCTTACCGGGAATCAGATGGTCGCAAGAAGTTGCATTATTACAACGAGCAGAGCATTTGTATTGCAGCTGGAATTCTCATCGCAGCTATTCATGTATGTTGCGGTCTGCTATATGTCTGCTATACCAGCTGAATTAAAAACAATTATCTGCCTTATTCAAACATTCAATTTGAATTTGGCATTTTCAGAATGCTGGACTTGTTTCGCTTACCTCTACACCGTTAAATTGTGGTCCCGCGTTAAGGACCCTGTTGGGAAGGCCTAGGAATGAAAAATTGACATTATTACTTCCGGTTGGGTATCCACGAGAGGATTGTTTGGTACCGAGCATTAAACGCAAACCACTCGAGGAGATATTGGTGGAGTTTTAATTAGATTTGTGTAGCGTGGTGTAATTTGTTTTAATGACGCTATAAGTTAGGTGTATTGGAAGATTTAAACATGTTTTAATGGATCATTTATATAATACTCGACAGGTTTGCAAAAAGGATGATGGATTGGAAATAAATATTGTAAGAGGCTCTCGATTGGTAGGTAAAAGAGAAACGAACGTTGCACAAATGGACAAATACCATTTTTCCATTGCCTTTGACTTAATATGACTTTGATTGAGTATATTTAGAATTGTGGTTATTTAAGTCGGAATGGCCTTGGTTGTAGGCGGACTGCAAGAGTGAAGTTGCTGGCGCTGCACCGTTTGTTGCTACAAAAACAAAATTATCTTAAACTGATAAAGATATGATACTATAGTCACGTTGGTTTTGATTACAGTCTTCGCCGAATATTCGGCTTGTTTGGATGTCAACAAGTGAACGCCAATAACAAAATTAAATAAACAAATTCTTCATTCATTGCAGAATTATTAAAACAATGTATACATTAATAAATCGAAGTGAATTTTAGGATTTTTGTGTATATAACATGTTGCTGAATGTTTGTTTAGTCAGCACGCAAGCGACCACACATAATTGAACAAAGAAGATAACTCTGATCGGTTTTAGAACATGATGGAATTTTATATAACGCGTCGTCTAGCCGCCTGCGCCGCCGTCGGCAGATTACACGGGCGGCAGGCAACGTGTGCGCTGCCCGCACAGTAGTCCTGCGCTAGCAACGGTCCGAAACGGGAAACACGCGTCGCGACGCCGGCATCCCATTTAGGTCTCGAACGCGGATTGCGTGTTTACTTGGCCAACGTGCGCGAAAAAGACCAGCCTTTGTAACAATTCAAATCTGCGGCAAGCTAAAATCTTTCAAACATTGCAATTGGAGTGTAGATAGAGACAAGTTAAAAGCTTTAAAGATATGTTTTCCGAACCACAATGAAGAGATAATGTTTTAAAGGGGAAGTTTATTTTCTTATGTGCGTTGTGAACTCTTGCGGAGTTCGTGGATTGTTAGTGTGCTAAAGTGCCTCCTCGGAGGACACTGCAGGGCATCCTGGAGGAGGGAGTGTTGCCCGAAGAAGAGGACGTTGGAAGGATGGCCTTATTGTTGAATCGCGAGAAGGAGAAGGATGCTGTGTTGCCGCTGCCGCCGAGATACCGTTTGAGGGATCTTATTTTGGGTGATTACGCTTTCAATGACGACGGTGAAAGGTAGGGATTTTACTTTTTCTATCTTTTCTATACACACATGTTCATGTGGTACGCTCCTGGTGATTAGTTTTCTGTTCAAATCGGAAAACTTTTGTTAGAAAGGAAAAATATTTACGTTTCAGTTATGCCGAACTCAAAATCGATTGGGTGATTGAAAAATGTATCTTGATAAATTCCACCGTGAAATGACATTTCAATCACAATTTCAAATTGCAATCAAACAGGTTGCAAGAAGTAGACATTTATTTAATCGATTTGTTTGGGGAACCACATTCCTGATGGAATGGACAGCTTATCTTCTCAACATTGTTGTGGATTTGGATGTGGCCGACGATTAAACTTATTTCTCATCTCCTTGCTTCTTACAACTATTCGATCGGATAAGACCATTATCAATCACGTCTTTGACACCTTTAACAAGGAATGTCTTTTGGGATATGAGATTGAGATAAATTGCTGATCGAGATTTCCAGATTTCATTATTTTACAATCAATTTATTTTGGGTTGTCCGTTTTGGTTTTTGTTTTGTAAGGTATCTATCTATACGACATTGATTGGGAAAGTGCCGTAAACAATGGAAACTGCAATTTTCTTTTTGTCGAGTTTAGATAATGGGATGTGTATATTTTCTCAGAGGGTTTGATGGAGATTATATCTTGGGTATATGCAGAAATTATACTTCAAGG
>JAODGC010000007.1:2740314-2781837 GCA_027574925.1 Ecitoglossa quadriceps | reverse complement strand
CGTCGAGCGAAGGAGTGCGAGCAAAGTTGCGCATGCGTTAGTTTAAATTTCGCGCGCGCGGTAAATTTTCAACACTGTTTTAGGTTATACTTCAATACAATGTTACTTAGAGGGAGAATTCGAAATTGTAATGTGTTTACGAATTGAAAGTGAATTATGGCATATTTTAACGGCCTAACAATTAATTACTTTTGTCTCACAGATGTCTGACTGATGCATGGTTTTGTTACGCTAAATTAATTAAATTAGCATGAGATTAGTGAATCACTAAATTACAAATAATAGTGCATTAGAACAAATTAGAATTTTGTAATGAATATTATCATGAGGCTTGTTTTTACTAGATAACCGCAACCTCTAATGAATTTCAGAGGATGGAGCAAATGTAAAACGGTTTTTCCACATGAGCAACCACAATTATCCGCATATGAATATGAATTAGTGCTGGAACTATCTTTGGGGAAATGTTTAGAAAATTGGTGGCGGCAAAATTGAAGTTGGGGCATCTTTAAATCTGGTCTTGTGCGGAAAATTATGGAAGTCAGGCTCGGAATAGCAGGATAACAGAACACTATCAATATACGCAATAATCTTTCAACTTTCTTCATTTTTTAAATTTTATTTGAAAGTAATGTAGTTTATTTTGTGTGTTTGGTCTGTACTGAATACCTAGCCAACGTGCCAAGGTCTTTCCACAAGCATTAAATTCACCCTTCGTTGCTTCTTCAATAATTCTGCATCGTCCTGGTAGTGAGCAAATAGGAATTTAATAGATACTATTTATTTTTCTTGAATTATTTTCTAGTTTAAGCATGGCATCACTCCGGGAATATTACATTGCGATCAGCTGTGTAAAACCCTGCGATAGGATCCAAATGTCCCATTAGCAACGCAGACTGGTCTTAAATACGTAAAGTAGCAATTTTCACCGAAAGCAATTCTGATTTCCTTGCTTTACTGCGATGCTTTTAAATGGAAGCTTTAGTGCACCAGAGCTAATGTTTTATTTGCAATGTGGCATTTGGTACAGTTGTTGGTTGGACAGATAGCATTTAAATTTGTGGCAGTAAAGGAATTTGCGTTGGGCTGGTTTTCATTGTGCATTAACTTCCAGTGGGCGTAAGTACTCATTGGCATCTTTGGTGTCATTAAACTTTTCTTTTGTGTTGCTGACTGTGATATTTAATAATATTTAATAAAACTTTTCATTAAAACTTGAATTGCAGCGGCAAAAATCATGGAAGGTTTGACATTTGAACAGATTTAATCTTTAGTTAAAATACAAAGGTCATTCGATTCTGATATCAGCTCACAAATTTCTCCCTTCTTGTCCCAACAATACATTAATTGGTTTCTTAGTTAGAAATAAATAATACTAAATTAATGGCAAAACTAAATTGTGCCTATCTGCGGTATTTATTATGATGTGTCGCAGTGTGATACCGCGCAGGGACTGCTGCCGCCACCAAAGTCCGCATCGCGCTTTGCGCTTTCGATGCCAGCTCGGCTGCAAAGACGCGCACAAAGCGGCCTTGCGCCGCCTCCGTCGACCAGCACACGCGGCGCGTAGATTTAGCGCGGGGCGATAGGCACGCAGCCAGCGGGAGCCAGCTGCGAGGGCAGCCCCCCGAAACACAGTTCGTACACAGTTCCCGATCGATGTGCGGGTGCACGGACGTTACCCGAACTGAGAGCGCCTCACGTCCGATAGTCGGAACCCTTTTTTGGGCAAATATCACGCGGCCTCCGCGCCTCTCCTACTGCAGACATTCTGCAGGCTATCGCATACCTCTCCTACGAATTTTCTTGGATAATTGTCTTCCGTTTTCATTCATGCCTTGCGCGAAAGTGACGGGTAGTAACGCGCACGCATCGAATGGGAAAGTACACCTCGCGGATATTGCAGAATCCTAGAAATTCGGGTTTGTTATTCACGTACTGGGTTGAGAGCAGCATTGGTCAAATCGTGAAATATACTTGGATTTATGGCGACAAGTGGAGAATTGGATTAGGCGCGTTGCGAATTCAGGGGTTTTAATGTCTCTGCAGTGCGCGCGAGTCCTTAACCTGCATCAGTCAAGAAGCAGGTCCAGCCCTATGAATTAATAATGCAAGTGCTTCGAACCTATATTAATAGTTCAACGCAAAACATGCCTAAACTACGATTTAATTGATAAACCAACATAAAGAGTGCTCTTCATATATTCAATAAATAGTCGATAAGTAAGCAAATATCGTGGTAATGTTATCTATTTTAGGAAGTAATATATTTGATAATAAAGTTTGGCAGTTGAATAATTCGCACTTCTAAATTAATACTACAATAGTGAGCGTTTTAATACGAAATTCCTACTTTATTCAGAGTTCAAATATTGTTGTTGCTCGTTGAACATGTTACAGTTAAAATAAATCAAACGTTAAATGAATTCCTAAACCAATTTCAAACATATATCAAAATAATTAAATTGGAGTGAAAGACATACACCAAGAGAAGTAGTGCAGGTATAGTTAATTCACAAGATATAAATAACAATTCTTTGAATTAATTTCGAATAATGGATTGAACAAGTATTGCACAATTAGTAAAGAAGCTGGCATAAGCTTCCTCTAAATTTGAATATGTTTATCATTAGGTTGATAGAGTTTCTACAGGCATTCGTAGACTCGCCCCGAAATTTTAATTAGTAATAATGATTAAAAAGCAGTGGCAGAAGTGACAGGAAGCGAAACGTAATGCTGGTTGCTTTCTACTTTGGGTTAGGCCACATTGTGTGCTTTGAAAAGATCAAGAAGTACTGAATAATGCATAGATTCCTTTACAGTATAATCACACATATTTGTAGACAACTACGGTTTTTATATATAAATAGTTTATAGTTAAGAGTTAGTAAATAGCTTTATTGCGTTATTACCAACTAAAGATAAGTATTTATTATATGAAGATGAGGAAGTAGGTCACCCACAATACACAAAACTCAGAAAATATGTGTAATGTAAACATTGTCGATACGTTTAAATATTGGTGGATGGGAAGTGTGAAAATAGTAGAAATAAGGAACAGTTGTTGCAGTCCGTCTTTGGCAGGTATTGATATCAATGCAGGTAACAAAGTATCGATTTCCGGCGGTGAATTTGATTTATTACTGTTACACTTTACACCTATATGCCTACTAAGGTTGGAAATGAATCCAAAGAATACTTACGCAGTAATATTTTCCGGTTTTAACTGCAACTACATACGAAAATCAATTAATTGCCCCGAACTAGGGCAAATCGTGCGGTGAGCAATATTATCAATCAAGGATTGATGGTTTAACACTAATTGCACATTAGTAGTCGTAATGTGCATATTTAGAATTGTTTAAAATTTAGTGTATTAATTACATAATTATTATTGGAGAGCATCTCAGATTCACTTCATTTTAGTGCTGAATATAGGACGAGGGAGTGTGCAAGTTTTATTTGCAGTAAACATAACTTTTAGATGGTTTAATATATAAAGCAACATGAAAGTAAATATAAAATTATATTGCATGCAATTACAGGATTTTAATGCTAAAGAAGGGCAACATACCGAAAACGTTGTTATGACGTCAAATATTCAGTGTCAAAGTAAACTCATACAATGAATATTAAACCATTGGAAGCCAAGATCAATGAATCACTTGAAGATAATTTTATACAAACTTTCATGGATTGGCTTTGGTTTTTCAGGAGTGAGATGTAGCCGTAGTCTTGTCGAAACTAACACGGATGTTTGTTTGCAGCATCGTATGTTGCTGAAGCTGGTGGCATACAGCTGTCAGTGTCAAGTGATAATTAGGTTTATTTTAAATTAGTGTGAATTTATTTGCTATGGTGTGGAATTGGTGCCAACACCGATCGTAAACCTGAAACAAAATTAAAAAATTTAGTTTGCAGGAAATGTACCGATCAATAATACCTGCCATGTGCAGTGAAATTAAGTAATTGGATTGAATTGTTGACGATAAGAGGTAAAACTAGAAGTTTTGGAAAGGTTTGCTTAAGATATTTTTATATTTTCGAAAAGGCTAATCATTGAATATAATAATTGAATAGCATTTCGTATTATTATTTCCTTCATCTAACGATTATTACATCATACAATCAGCAGTTATTGTTATCGCGTTGGTGTGTGCGTGAAAAGCAGAAATTCTTTTGAACATGAAACAGGATGTTGAGGATACAATGCAGAACATGGAATGTAGCACATAAAAGATGCACTAAGGAAGGAATTCTGTTTTGATGTTTTGGGAGTGAGTTGCAATGTGTGGTACCATCAAAATAAGGAGTATATCTTACCACAACATTAAATGTGAAAAATATAAGAGAGACGAATTTTAAAATTGAGGTATTCCATTTATTATGATACACCACCGTTTTGGGTGGATAATTTAATTCACTTAGTTTAATCAGCAGTAAATATTTAAATTTGCGGTGAAATTAGTTTCTAGCTTGAACAAGTTACACATTCATTATTTCTAATGCTGGACATTTTAATAGAACTTTGGGAAAACAGGAATAATGTAAAATGGGTTTATTTTGCTGCATGGTATAAACGTCCTGTATATTTATTGTTGACACTAACGCCATTTTACTCACATGCTTTATGTAAAATTCTCAGTCTTGGACTATATATCTGATGTACCAACATATAATTCTACAACTTTTACGAAAAAATCAATTAGTGCAGTGTAAAGAGTATACACTGCAAATACTTACAATTTTATGTCGAGTATGCTCACTCAGTACGCCCAACTTGTTTGCAATGTTCTTGAAACCAAATTCATCATAGAACGCGGAATGCAATTTTGATGAATGTTTATTTACGTAAATTATACCTGGACTTGAAGGTTCTCTGCACGCGATGCTCATCGAACAATAATAAATTTTAAATGTGTACAATGCGCCAGCATGTGAGTAAACACTTGTCATTTTAATGAGTAGGTTAATTATTCGATATTATTATTCTGCCTTCTGGGTAGGTTGATGGGGGGTAGGTTTGTCTGAAATGCAAAAGTTTTAGGTTAGGAATAAATTTGATCAGATGACTTCAGAGTATTACTTTTGTCACATATAGAAATCCCAAAGGTATTCCGCACAAATTGCACATTTACTTAGTATAACGTTTGCTGTTTGCTTTTCACGAAAAGCTACCGTCCCCCAACGTGTCGTCAAGTCGGATGAGAATTCTCTGATCGCCAAAAGCGTTTCCCTAGAGTTTGACAGCACACTCGTTCACAGCTCTGGCAGCCTCCGGTGTTCGTTTTGCCATATTACGTCCTTCATCTTTTACTGTTTTTCTATTTTTCGCTGAGTTTATCGAGATTGTTATAAAATGGTCAGCGTCCCAAAAGGACTTATTTGACTGCATCCACCTTGTTACAAACAAATGATTGCTGTAATAAATAGTAAGATTCTCTTCTCTGCGTCTACTTTTTTTTGGAGAAACTCTATTTCTTGACGCAGATAATAGATAATGTCGAGTCGTTAATAAAGTGAATAATGGGTTTAATAATGGTATTTTTTGCTGATAAGTTGTGCATTGTTTTTATCGGATTCCATAAGAACGTGACCTAGTTTCTTGTGGGTTTGAATAGCACCACTGCTTTACGTGGTCTTGGTACAATACAATCAGTTGAAGCAAGTGCAAAGGAAACATTTTTATAAATCAGACGATTTGAGTTTATTGTGAGTACAGTAAATTAGTAAAAGAACAAGTAGTGCAAAAATATAAAGAATGTATTTGAGTCCAGCAAATCTAGTGTTTTACAAATCCATTAATTTTTTTGTGCATAGGGTTAGGTTAGGTTAGATTAGGTTAGGAATATTGTCGCTAAGAGTTCATTTTTACTGATTTAGGTGATTAATTATTTTCAGGTAGTTTCGATGCTTGAGGGTTGAGGGCAAACCATTACAAGAGTTTTCATTTCGAAATTTCCATTCATCATATTCACATCCATGTAGGTAGACCGGATCCGTCTTCTGATTGAATGCCCACGGCGTAGTGTAAATTCTTGATGGATTTCCATTTTGTTGCAAATCTATATAAATTTGAATACAGCATTTGTGATTCTTCTTTTTTACGAAATCAGGGGAGTGCCACTTGAGATATCCATGGCTTTAAGAGCATTTGAAAGGATGTTGAAAGGAGACGTGGTAACTTCTGAAACTGCTTAAATACTTCGAAAACATTTAAGTTGCATACTTTAGAGTTAACGAGATGTGATTTAAAGCCATTATTGATATTTTAGGTTGTTCGTAGAGGCATAACTCAGATAGGATGGTTTAAGTTTTGGGATTAATTGATATTTAGTTTTCTTGGACAAGAGAGGATGCACACTAAATTGTTTTTTTATAAATTTTAAAAAGCTCTCTTATTTTTCATTCTATATGAAAAGTTTTCTGAAATCTATTTCAAACTGTGCTTTTTCATTTGTTTTTAACTTGAAACTTCTATATCATTTTAATGATTCTCTAGGCCTAGCAAATTTTGGAATTTTTATCATTTTTGTGTGCACTGCCACGCTTTGAATTTTCATGTATCTAACATAATCAGGTAACCTAAAATAGCGGCTATCAGTTTATATGCTCCTTTCAGATGCTATAAATATCACGTTTTGTCATAAATTTGAAATGGATTTTCTATCCTCATACTTGACATATTCTTCACTATATGTTTAGAACCATAACTTTGTTTTTACGATTGTTGATTCCTTCTTACAACGTTTTCTTCTGCTGATTGGCAAATATGGAATCATAAATGCTCTTGGAATTCTCGTGTATCCCAGTTTGTAAAAATTACTCTTTATTATAAATTTTGAGGCACCATAAAGTGTGATATTTTGCACTTTTCTGTCTACAACTCCAGAAAACCAGTCTGGCATGACGAAAACACGTCAATTTCGTCGTAGTTTAATATCTCCCAGTTATGCTAGGCTCTTTTTTTATTCTTTTCATACAACGACGAGGAATCCTCTTACAAAAGGCGTAGCTCGCAAACAAGTCGGTCAATAAGATTCCATTTCATCACGGTGATTTGGGTGACGCTTTATTTCATATTCTTTTTGGAACTAAATGAACAAAAATACGACACAAATTCAACATTTTATCTTTGGTATATGTCTATTCTTTTATGGGATAGATAGGTGTTCTTTCCAAAGTGATTCTTTAACTGAATATTACAGGAAAGTAGTTATCATGTGACGGAGTAACTAAACCCTGTATGCAACTATTTATTCTCTGATTATAAGAAAAGTCTTTTTAAAACTTTGAGGGAACCTTGACATACTGCAACGAATTCTTATCGACTCGTCCTGATGTTATACTGTAACTGCGTTTGCTTCCCAGGATTGTCAACCGTGACGATGTTGCTTATGTGGTTTTATTTCTATTGTGGGATACGTTGTGCTTTACACAGTTGAGGGCAAAATGGCATATCACGTTGTTGGATGTTATCCAAACCATATCTTTTTTGGTGTATCTTACGGGCGTGCGATGCGACCCGCAGGCGCCCCTGCGAAGGACGAATGCAGTGTTACGCTTTGTTTTGTTAGAAGGATGCGAGAAGATAGTGTAGCGCCGTATAAAATAGTGGGCGGATTGCACACATTGCGGAATGTTAATGTAGACAGATAGGAGTTGGGAATCACTGCGAATTAATGCGAAAGCGATGTACCTAGTATTAAACTTGTCTGGAAGGTTTTGCATTCACAGTTGGTGGTATTAGAAGAGAGTCCTGTTAAAACAGATATATATCTTCATCAGCAAGGAAATTGTTTTGTTTAAAATCTCAATTATATGTTTGCATGACTCCCAGATTGAAATGTGTTTAAAAATGACACTATTCATATTCGTGCAGTCATACGATTCGTGCAACTTTGCCATTTTTTTGCACCATGGCATGAATTTTATTATGCTGATGCTCAGCAGGAATTGAGTATGCAGTGACAAGCATTTCACCTCACCTATGACGTTTTAACTTACATAAGTCTATCAGTGCAGGTTGGAGTATTTTCTACGCAGTTAGTTTTGCGTTGAAAATAAATTGAGAAGTTTTTGCCTACTGTAGCACGAATAGGGGGAACTTTTTAAATTTCTGGCGTGTTGCCGTCATTTGGAATAGGGCCATAAACGAGGTCAGTGGAACAAGAAATATAATTAAATTAGTCTTGCAGGAAAACTAAATTTCTAGTTTCTAAGAAAGAAAGATCACTGCAAGATTGAACATTTTTAAAGCATTCTTGTCATCTATTTTCTACATTGTATTTCTCTTGAACAAAGTTGTGAGGATTTATAAATTATGTGCATAAATTTATTCAAAATACAATATGTTTTCTAATATTATGCAACAAATAATGCTGCAGTAACAGTGATGGCCCATGAGTATTTCTGAAAGCATATGAGATCCGTACCACATGTTGTACCCAGAATAAATAGCGAAATTGCACTCTGGATGTTGTGGGATTATGTATAATTTAGTGGATGGCGTACAGGTAAATACAGGATATTCCAGTGCTCCTTGGTGATAAAGAAGGGTTGCGAGTTTTAACAACGGGAAACTTTTGCGTTACAAGTGGGAAAAAGTTGGTCATAACTAACACGCTTACAAAATTGTGTTGGATTGCTTGCAATTGAACCACCTGAAGGTTGCAATCATGATACTAAACCATCAACTTTGTTAATTAGATTCCAGCGCACTTTTTGTTGCATTATGTAAACATATTTCGGGTAGCCGGATTTAGAGCAGGGTTTAGGTTGAAGGTTTCGTTTTGAACTATTATATATATTTAATAACTACCAATTGTATTAGAGTGTAGATGTATTCAAGGATATGAAAATTAAATTGAAATGCAAGCCTTGTTTGTCAACTTTTAGAATTTTGAGGTAATTTGTTAGAAAGTTTTGAATTGTGGTGCATATACAGATGTTCTACAGGCATCTAGAGAATTCATAAAATAACAAAATCGATGTACCTTCTACCAGATGACAGAGCATGTTACTTATCTTTTGCATTTACGAAAAAGCTGCAATAAGGAACTGATCACTTATGCCAAAAGTCCATATTTCTGCTCAAAGCTAGTCATACAAGAGTATTTCATCTTAAAATAATCTAATTAAAAATGTAGTTTGTTAGAAAATTACAAGATATGAATAAAATAATACAATAAATACCATTCCTGGACTATATTGCAATGGTTGCGAGAATTGCATGGGCCGTCCGACGTCTCACCGTACCACAGTTCAATTTGAACCAATAACAGTTAGTAAAGTATGATGCAGGTGTTCATCTAGGATGGTCTATGACTAACAAAGGTTTTTACCTGCAACAAAAGTAGTTTATGTTTTCGTTTCTCGAGCTGCGTTGACGACGACTAGATTTGTGGAATCTTGTCCAGAATAAAGTGGGTCTGCATTGTGCTACTCTCGCATACACCTACAGCAATGAGTTCGCTTTGTTTATTTACATTTTGATGCATAAAATATTCCACTGGATATATTGCATTGTTAGTGGGTAAAACTGTATTAATAATTACAGCAAGCTTTTAACAACTCTGCAAATTTAACTAGGCGAATATATTATTACGTAAACATAATTAACTCAAGATCAATATGCTTGTTAAAAACAAAAAGCACCATCAAAACATTAAAAGTGCTGTTAACGAATGCTTTTAAACGCACAAAAGCAGCGCAATTGTTTAGATTTTCTTACAACGAAAGTATTTTCAATGTTGCCTGTTCTGTCGAACCCTGTAATTACTTTACGCCCACTCCTCTCCTTTTTTTGCCACTGCCCAAAGGTAAAACTTGTATAATATTTTCCTTGCGTGCAAATAAGCAGCGCAAATATTTTTGTTCAATCCATTATTGGTGTGCACTACTTTCTTGTAAGATGGATATACTCATTGAGTTTTCCCTTCAGTGCTGAATTCAATGGTGGTAGTCGACACTTCATCGCTACCTATACGTCGGGCGTAAACAAATCGCTAAAGGTGTCGTATCAAAGTCGGGCACGATTGTGGCGGGTAGTCGGCGGAGTTCACGGGCCTCTGGCCCGCCGCACTGGACCTACGAGATGCTCCCCAATGGGGAATATTCTCCGCAGACGGGGTCCAAAGTGCGTGTCAACTTTCCTCCGGAGACCTCGTTTGATCGTCGGCACAGTCGCTCGCTGCTGATACCGCGAAGGAATCGGAGTATGAGTGCGTGGAGTGACATCAGTCGATCAAGCTGGCGACTTGATGATAGGTAATTAATCTAGATATTAGTATAGAATCATAAAGTTCATTTAAATTATGTAGATAATTAGAAATCATTGATTCCGTCATTGTATGGGTTTAAATCTAAGATGCCTATCAATTTCCTGTTTTTATAAATAATTCTGATTTTGATCAACTACTTGTTTTGGCGTAATTTTCATCTTGTTGATTTCTTCTTCTATGAATTTAATGGGACAATATCTTTTCACATTTATTGTCTGACCATTGAAAATTACTCCTGAAATAATATATTCATTGATTTCTTTTTCCAATGATTGAGAAATTGTCTTACCATTTAAGATATTCATCGCTATGTTTGTCGCGTGTTGATTAGTGAACTCCAATTTTGCTGAACAACAACCAATATATTTATGAACCTTAATGATAATATACGACTTGATGTATTTGTGCACAAAATGGAAGACATCTCCTTGGTTGTATTCTTCTGGTAGGTTAGAGACTATCAATGTGCATTCCTAAAACATGAACGCCACTTGGTTTAAAGAACAAGAAAAGAAATATTGCTAAGATTTACCGCACGAGTATTGTAAGATCGTAACGGTTTTGCCCATTCGACTGTTATAGTCTCACCCCACATTTTCAATTTATTAGGCCAAATTTCCTTCCGGCAAAGCATTGCATTTCGATGACTGTCAAACACCAAGAACGCCCATCTTCGATGTCTTCCTTTCGGCCAATCAGTTTTGTAAAAGACGCTTACAAGTCCAGGAAATTTCTTCTCAAGATCTGCTTTGACCTGATCTGCAGATATTGATGTCGGAATGCCTCGCATATAAAGCTTGTGATTATCCGTTGATTTGCAAACATATACCGCACGGTTTTTAATAATGTAACCATGCAAACTGCTCACTGCGTTCTGTGCATCTTCCAGCTTAGCATACGTGACAAAACAGTATCCCCTTGAAAATCCAGAAAATTCCATCATGAGGCGGAACTCGTAAATTTCACCGATGAGTGAAAAGTACGGAAATAGTTCTATTTCCAGCATGTCACGTGGTAAATTTCCGCAGAATATTTCGTGACCTGGGGGCGGTTTTGCCATGTGTTCGTTGATGTAGATGTGTTGGCCGCGGTGGATACAAACTTTGTCTTTCGTAAGGAGCAGCATTTTAAACGGAGCACACGAAGATGTTTGATGTGAGTTGAGAGTTAAGTGGACGTTTTGGTATCATCTGTGTCAGCGCACCATTAAAACCTGCTACCGATCGGCTTGGAAACGGTGGGGGAGAGGAGCTAAAAATGAAAGTTGAGATTCATGATATAACGAACTTTTTTGGCCTTCATGCGAATTCAGCTGGCGTTAAATGTCTCTAAAGCAAACAAGAAACGTGGAAGGCTTTTAAATAGAAACAGTTAAATGTGAAAATGCCCAAATCATATACTTTAATATTCTCCATAATACAAAACAATTACATTGCCATAATTTATATTCTACTCACAGATTAATAGTTTAATATTAGCTCAATACAATGATAAACATGTAGATATTAATACAATTGGATGTCAGGCAGCATGTACTGAAAACAAAGAAAATAAAAATCAGTATATTGGGTGTTCAAGATTAATATTTGTATCTTACATATGGGGGCACCGCCAGTGGATGCGGCATTGGGGCAGGAAACGCTTGTATTTGTGGAGATGGATAAATAAAACTGGTCGGAATCATCTGCGCAGTGTGCTCCTTTTTCCTTTGAATGGACTGCCGCATTCGAATGACGCGACGAATCTTTGCAGGCATTGATAAACAAAAATGGTTTGGTTCAGCAAGGTTTTTATGATTGTTACTATAGTATTCGGGACGTGCCCAGGAAACTTCCAGCTGCCGTCCTTCAAATTTAGCATCTTAATCAAAACAAAGGAAAAGATATATTTTTATAATATGTTTCAGTAGGTGGGTATGGGTTAGTACCTGATAATTTTTCCAATGCTTCCTCAGCTAGACTTCGACTCGCCATGTGAATAAACGCGTAGTCAAACTTCTTGTGCACCTTCAGCACGTTTTGTATTGGAATGACCTTAGCGATTTCATCCTCGAATTTTTCCTTTGACATCTCCACTGCGATGTTCCGGCAGTACAGCTTAGTAACCTAATTCATTAGAAAGTTAGTCTATAATTAGCGTTAGTTGCATGTTCGTTTACCTTAGACATTACTTCTGGATCTACCTCTGGGAGCGGATCTGCCCAGTCAACCATTATATTTGAGTCCCACAGGACCAGAGATCCGGGCTGAAGACATCTACGCGCAATGGCAGCGAAACGATGGCTCTCGAACTCGATGAAAACATATCCACGATTAATATTCTGGTTTGTACTGGACGGATACATAATGACGTCCTTGATCCCAGCAACAAATTTTTTGAACTCGGCCATCACCTCGTCTTTCTTTCTCTCTACCGGTATGCCGCCAACAAACAATCTGGTATTGTCTAGAGATTTGAAAATACCGATGCGACAACCGGGTCGCACCTCGAAGCCGTCGAGAACTCGCACAGCTGTATTGGCAACATCTTGGCGATAATATGTAACAAAGCAAAAGCCGCGATTTTTACCGTTGAAGTCCATCATTAGACGTAGTTTGTAAATCGGACCAACACGTTCAAAGATTGGGACAAGAGTGTCTTCGTAGATATCGCGTGGAAGACGTCCCGCGAAGATTTCACAGCCACGCGGTGGTATAAAGTGAGAATTGGCTGGATTGTGTAAAATTCTTTGACCATTTTCATGGGTGATAACAAAACCTGTGCGGTTTTGCATTTCTTCTAATCGATGATAGAGCGGCTGTTGATACATAACGATTAAAGAGGTTTGGACTCACCTCCGCTCGTGGTGGAGACTCTGAAGTGAATGGCTGAGAATTAAATTTCAGTAGCAAAAACCTCGAAAAAGCGGTTATAAGACAAGGGGGGATTTGTTGGGCAGCCAGACGGTAAACCGTCACCTTTTTAATGCAGACATTTCGGTTGTAAAGTTGTTGTTTTGTATTATGTAAATTAGATTTCAAGATCTTTAAAAAAATATGATTGGGAAATATATACACTTGTACAGTGAAGAACTATTGAAATTTAGTTAGTTAAAGTTTATGAGATAATTGGATTATCTAATTGTACTGATTTATATGTTAAGTAAATAGTATTAATTGTATCTCTAGACAGAAAATATTTTTGGTTTCGCCATTTTCTGCTTTTTGTAGTGCAACATTGTTGCTACCAATGTGGTACGCGTATACCTTGTCCCCACTTTGTCTGCATTGCATCAGGTAGAAATATTTTTGCTGCCAGCTGAAGAGGTAGGGGGCCACATGGTGAGGGAACTCGTAAAACCTGTCTGGTTTTCTTCACTATACTTTGCTATGACTTTGTGCATTAAGAATTTATTTAAGACCACATTAAAATAATACAAATTCAGAGAATTGGAAATATTTTGGACCATGGCGCCAATATAAAAATATAATTTAGGGAATTAAAATTTTATTATTGCCAATAATTAATTTGGAAAATGGCATAAATTGAGAATAGTAGTAATGATTTACATAGTCGTTTAGGAACTGCAAGTCTTCATTGAATTGTCTAGATTTGCTTGAGCATTTCTCAGCATAATGGTCCTACGAACGACCCACCTTTGCTTGGCGGGCAGCGACCTATTTACGAATACAAATTACTACAGAACAATTAAATATAATATGATTCAACTTACAAACAGTAATGATTTGGTGTGGATGGTGGATTCTGCCTTTTGCTGTAGCTCTTGGGACGCGCCCAACAAATTTCCAAAGGTTGACTTGACAAAGCAATCTTTTTCAAAGTATGCATTGCTTTTATAGCGGAAACGCGGCTTCCAAACTCGAGGAAGCAATAATCTTTAATTTTGCAAATCCTGATTAGATCGTTAGTATCCATCACATTGTTGATACACTTTACTAAAGCGTGGTAACCCATTTGCGGTGGGACATATTTGATGTAGAGAGTCGTCACCTGATAAAAAAGCGAATAGTCACGTTTGCTATTCGTACTTTCACATACTATAATACATACCATGGCCATTACTTCCGGATCTGGTTCGGGCAATGGCTCAGCCCAGTCAATTTTGACTTTTCTGCCCCATAAAACGAGCGAATGCGTTGGGAGTTTGCGACGCGCGATTGCAGCAGCGCGATGATTCTCAAACTCCAGAAAAGCATATCCTCGATTCTTGCTACGGTCGTACAGCTTAGGATACATAATCACAGATACTATGTTATCCATATAGCATTCCAAAGCTTCTTTTACTTCACTAGCGGTGAGTTCGCAAGGTATCCCTCCTATAAATAGGCGAATGTTGTCCAGAGACTTGTAGACTCCGATGCAACAGCCACGCCTAATTGGGTAGTTATGCAATAACTGTACTGCTCTAGTAGCGGCTTTGATTGTGAAGTAACGGACAAAACAATAGCCGCGGTTTTTACCGGTGAAGTCCACCATCAAACGGAGTTGGTAGATTGGTCCCGGTTGTGATAGTATGGGTACTAATTCGTCTTCGTACATATTACGCACCAATTTTCCGATAAATATCTCGGTTCCTCTTGGCGGAAATGGTACATCATAACGCGGTTCAAAAATTCGTTGACCATTGGATTGCACTATCGTGTAGTGAGAATTTTTAAGCATTTCTGCTACCCTAGTTGCGACTGGCTCCATCATCGTTAGCACTGTTTTGAGTAGAATTTAGTTTAATTTAATTACAACTTGAACTTTTTCGTGGTGGTGTTATCGCACCAAAAGCACAAAACGTTGTGATGACCATGAACAAACTACGCGGCTTTGGAGTTCTTGTTGCTAAGGGCGAATTTGCGAGGGAAAGTGACGTAACGCCCCATATGAGGGTCAAAAAATGCGGTAAACGCTGATAACGATAAGACACGATTTCCAACGATGTTTAAATGTATTTGAAATAAGCATGAAACATAGAATGCTTGAGACAAATATACAAGGGCGACAAGTGTCATTTGAAAAGAAGATATGTTTATTTGCAAAGAAAGCAAAAATAATTCATACGAACTGTGTTTGTTTATTTTTCATTAATTCCTGACTTGCACAAAATTAGCGACTTCAAGGCCAGCAACTCTTGAGAACGTGTAGCAGCTGTAGTTTTTTGACAAGGGGAGAAATTAAGATCAAAGGCGAATCCAAATAAAGTACCTCACTCAACAGTATATTGGCTGGATTCATTGTATTGAGATAAGGTGACTATTAGACTTATAAAATATTTTATGTTGAGTTAGTGTTGTATTAATTGCATTGGTTCTCATGTGTGTTAAGGTTTTATATTCGATATTATATTGAATCAGTGGTTTTACTAGTGTTATATTGGTGTATTTAGTATTTCTTATATGGAGTTTATTTGCATTGGTTCATATGGGGATATAATGTTGGTTGCTTATTAGTGCTTTTTTTGGTATATCATTCTGTATTATTGCTCATGCAACCTGTACAGTTAAGTTAGATTGTGTATTAGAGATTAGTGATTGTAATGGTATATGATGAGAAATGGAATTCCTTTTAAGGAGAGTAACTTGCAAAAGATGTTATTCGATCGGTGATGGAGTGTCGACTGTCATACAGTTTCCAGGATTCGTAGCCATTAGACCTCGGTGACTTGTGGCGCTCGCGTCGGCAGCGCAAAGGTCACGAAATATCGCACAACCTCGCAGATTCCAGAAATGCGCGGATCACATCATCACCTGCGACGCCCACGATACCACCATTACATATTGCTAATAAACTTAAACTAAAATGGTGTTTAGTAACTGAAGTAGGCAAGATGTCCAAAAAGTTACATCAAATACTCAGTAAATTTCAAAGTAAACTTATCTCAATACAATGAATATGAGACAGTTCGTAACCAAGATCAGGGAAACACTGAAACACTGTATTCCAAAATAGAGTTAGCATTTATTGTAAGGGCACAATCAGCAATTGATGATTTATATATGACAATCCTATAAGAAATTCCTTGAGAAATATTCCTAAATAAAAGTACATTTATGGATGAATAATGATGAGCAAATTTCTTGAATTATATGTAAAAATTCTGGAGATCACTGGATGTTGATGAAACAGCCATATCTCCCAAATATCTGTCCTGAAATGAAACATTTTACTGACATCTTCTTAAGAGTGTCATGTCATGTCATGTCATATGTCAGAAGTTGGGAACCTACAATAATATCCAAATCACGGGGTAACTTAAACAAAGGACTATCCAATCTTGCACTTGGCGACATGTCCTCAGGAACTATAAAAGAACGACGTTTCTTCTTAATTAGCAACCTCGAACGTGCTGGTAATGACCTAATAAAACAAAAGTCGCCACAATGTTAGTTTTAGTTACTTGTATTTATCGGATACTTACATGCAATAATGGTTCGGCGTGGAATACTTGGAAATTCTAGTACTGTATTCCTGTGGACGCGCCCAGGTTACTTGAATGTTCTGCCCACACATGTATCCATTCTGTAGGATCTTTTTGCACTCCTCGGCAACTGCGGGAGTGGAATAGTGAACAAAGGCGTAATCTAATGATTTGAACACTTTAAGTACTCTATGGGGCTTTGTTACTTTGTTTAATTGTCGTTCTAAATCATACTGTGACATTGCAAGAGGTACATTGCGGACGTAAAGAGTTGATACCTATAAAGGAACAGACCTTATTTTCATTCGATTAGATATAATGCAATAGGATTGCCTTTGCCATTATTTCCATGGGTGGCACTGGTACCGGATCGGCCCAATCAACCTTAATTTTTGCATTCCAGAGAATTGTTCCTGGTGGAAGCTGCCGACGAGCGATGGCTGCAGATTTGTGATTATTAAATTCCACGAAGACGTACCCTCTATTAATTAGATTGCTATCATATGAGGGATACATAATTATATCCTGAATATCATCCATTACTTCATGCAGCGTTATTTCAATCTCATACTTTGTTTTGTTCTTCGGAATACCTCCGATAAAAAGGCGCGTATTGTTGAGTGACCAATAGACTCCTAATCTACACTGCGGTCGAATCTCATGCCGATTTAAGTGGCGGATGGCGAATTCTGCGTGCTCTCGTTTGAAGTACTGCATGAAGCAGTAGCCCCTGTTTCTGTCAGTGAAGTCCACCATCATGCGGAGTTGGTAGATTGGTCCAATGGAAGCGAATAGGGGCACTAATTCATCTTCGCACAAGTCTCGGGGAAGTCTTCCGATGAATAACTCTGTGTTTTTCGGTGGTGGTCCAATGGATTGGTCGCGGAGACCGTAAATTCGTTGACCATTCACTTGTGTTATGCTGTAGCCAGTATTTCGGATGAGACTAAGAAGCTTGTTGTTCAAGTCCATGGTTTCGTGAAGTTGAATTCGGTGTAATGTAATATTCTATAGTTTATTCGTACAAGTCACAGGCTAGACTGGCTCTGTGGAGAGAAAGTTGCACAAGAGCGGGGATTCAGGTGTACTGGGAATTAAAAATACGTTGGGATTCCGGGAATATAACTGTGTTGAATTCAAGGGAATTTGATGCTTGCCTTAAATTTATTAAAATTCTAAAAAGAAAATACAAATAGAAATACAAATTTTAAAAACTTCATTACCAAATTAAATTTGAAATAAGAATGCCAACAAAGATAGGATTATCAACTCCATAATACACATTACTGAATAATTCGGAATAAAATGAAATAAATCAAATGAACGTCAAATAAATTAGTGCAGTTCCTCCAGGAGCATCCTGGCTAAGTTGCGAGCACTCCTAATTGGCATATAAATCATGCAATTCGGGCAAATGAAACTTCTAGTATTGTTGTTGTTTCTTGGTGCCATTTCAATGCAATTATTGTTTGCATCCATGACTGGACTTCCTGGCGGTACCTGCGGCTCATTCCTCTTTGGTGGAGGTGGCTTGGCCCAGCAGATTTCCACCTGGGTAGGTTTGTAGTACTCGCGTAAAAGTGTCATGGCGCGCTGAGCGTCGCGGCGACTTATAAAATGGAGGAATGCATAGTCCCTACACTTGTAGACCTTCTGCACGGGAAAGTCGTCTCCAAGAACGTCGAGGATTACTTCGGTTAACTCTTTAGGATCTTGGAGGACGCTGAGATTGCGCATGAAAATTTTCTTCACCTGATCCAATACAGTAAAATTATAATTTGGGGAATGTGTGAAAATTAAAAAAAAATACCTGCTTCATAACTTCTTCATTAGCACGATATTGTGGAGCAGACCAATCAACCTGGACGCGATTTCCAAATATAAATGCGTTCTTATACTCAAGTCTCACTTTCGAAGCATCTTCATGGGTAGAAAACTCGACGAAGATGAATCCACGATTACGGTTTCTGTCAATGTACGATCTGTACATGATAACATCCATAATACCTTGCATTCCAATTCGTTGCAGTTCATGCCATACTTGATTTTTGTTTTTGTCTTCGGGGATACCTCCAATGAAGAGTCTTCTGTTGTCAACAGACCTTTCAACGTGGATGAAATATCCTGGTTCGATCTCCAAGTTGTCAAACATTTGAATTGCGGCGTCTGCCATTTCAACAGTATCATAAGAAATAAAAGCAATACCTCTATTGCTAAGGCCAGACGGACTCATCATCAAGCGAAGCTTGTAGATGGATCCTGCTTTTTCAAAAACGGGCAGTAGCTCGTTTTCAAACATCTGTCTGGGAATTTTTGTTACATAGATTTCTGTCCCATAGGGTGGAACTGTGTCACAACCATAGCGCGGACCCATCGTACGTTGAGCAGTCGTCATTTCAAGAGGGTAGTTTTTCAAAGCAGCTAGCTCTTTAATGGCCGCTTCGATTTTAAGGCGACGTGGTTGAAACACAGTTTCCATTTTGAAAAATGTAAACTCTTGCTAAACACTGACAACTGAAGCGAAAGAGATGCGAAACTAGAATGATGAAACTGCAGTGCGGTTATTGCTTTTATGCTTGAAATATTATGAGGAGAGGATTGTTGGAGAAGGAGAATAATGTCTTGGGTGGTCAATTTTGATACAAAGACTAAGATTGCAGTGTAGGATTATGAACACTATAGTGTGCAATTAGTGGATTTATGGTGGGTGAAAAGAATGCGTCCCTGTTCAACATGAACACCTGCAGTTTTGATTTGGAGGAGAACCGAGTTGGAGTTTTTACGGCACCAGGCGGATTGGGTGCTGGTGTGCCCCCTTCATTCTTTTTGCCGATAATTTGAGTTTGGCGAAGAGTTTTATTTGTTTTTTCAGCTTACAGAGAAAGAAAATTTCAAGGTTTTGTGGGGCGACTTTTAGCTGTTGCCACACTAAAAATTCTTAAATTTTGAGATTTTTATGATGAATTTATGAATTACGGCTTAAAATCTAATGAAATATTAGAGTTTCCCAAGGATAGTCTTCATGTAATCTCTATGTTGTGTGTTATAACGCGTTTAGATTGGTTTGCTACGGGAACAATGAAGCACCTTTGAATTGTGATTCATAATGACATTCAAAATGATCATGAAAATTTACCTGAATAACAAATTGTATTTATTTTGATTGAAGTTGTGGTGTAAATTCAATGTAGCTACCATAATACTGTATGTAAACAATGAATTAGTAAATTTGGTTGTAAAAGCGACCTCAGTGAGTCGACAGCCGCCTCTATAACCGCCGCCTCCATCAAAATCGATTGCTTTTGCTCCTTGCCGTTCAATCCACCCGCCGCCAGGGGTAGTAGCATTTCATCCGCCGCTGCCATCGCTAACCAATTCATATATGAATGCACAACTGCGTCACATCTTTCACTTTTCCATTTAGCTCATTAATTTTGCATGCGCAATATTGAACTATTTGATTCCCAACTCGGCGGACCATATAAACTGTAACATTTGTCACCAGATTCCTGCACTCCCTCTACACCGCCGCCCAACTGTGAATTATTTGCTCGCAGTGTAAATATTTCACTGGCGGGGTTTTGGCGTAGGCTAATTGCGCGAAAAGCGAACACACAAATTGAATTGACGTTGTGCGCTGGAGAGTGCAGAATGCATGTACCATGATGGCACAGACTGCGTGTCACCGCCGCAGTATTCTGTACGATGCCAAACTAAATTATTTATGTCAATTTACTATTAAATCGCTGAGGCATTCACTTCGAATTGTGGAAGCTGATTTGAGGCGGAATGTACATTCCGGGCGAGATTATTTGTTGTTCCACTTTGATGATGGTTATGCCACTAACAATATGTTATTGTTTCAGGTGAGTTTGCAGTGGAATTTGGGTTGTACAGGGCAGAATTTCGAGAGTGTGGGTAAGCATAATATGCAGGATATCTATTTCTATAGTTAGTATGAGAGGAATAAAATCTGTAATTTGAGATTTCTGGAATTATACTCAAACGTGTCGCGCCCAGAGGTCTGTCAAAACTGTTAGCCTTAATAAGCTTTCTTGTGGAGAGCATGGAAAGTTTATTCTTTCCTCTTTGTATTATGGAATTCGGCGCGGCTGCTGACAATCACCAGACCTTTCAACTACGGTGGAAAGTGACAGGGTCAGCTTTTCATCCCGAACCCAAGAAACGTTGACCATACCAGTATTTTATAGCAAACTCTGAGCTTTTAATTCCTTGTTCTTAGACTTAGGATTTCTTTGGTACTGCAATAGCGTGAATAAGAACAAAGATAATTTACAACATATTTAGTCGTTTAACCGCACGCAAGCTAAATAACGGATATAAAAGAGAAACGAAACAAAGTCCTTTGGTTTATTACAGTTTTATGCTTGCTGAAAGTCAGCAGTTAGTTTTTCATTTTCATTATGTTTGTTCAGAGTTTTTTAAATGGCGCAAGATTGTGTATAAAGTCATACAATTCTTGAGTAACTTCTTTGCAAATTTGGTTTTATGACACGCGTGCTGATGAACTTGACGAGGAAATATTAGGACGCATTTGTGGAAAGAAACATTTTATCTTGGATAATTTCATTGATGGTTATGTGTAAGCATGATAGGATATGTTGTAGATGTTTATATAAACACAAATTATCTTGCTTTGTGGACTGTTTTTATGATGTTCGTTCGGAAAAAAAATTTACTCGGACGATTCATCGCGTTGGAGCTATTATCTTGGCAACAATTTCTGACAGCATCGGTATCCAACTTTTTCCCGGTTGCATCCATTTGTCTGACATTGTTGTAGCGTTTGTTGTTTTTGTAAACATCATTAGTGAACTGCTCCTGGCTGTTCAAGAGTATTTCCAGCGCGAATCTGAATTACAATGTTGTGGAGACAGTGTGGATTTTTGAATAATATTCCATTGCAATTATTGCAAAGGTTTAAGAATTTGAGGTGTAAGCCTATGACGAAATTTAAATGGACATGTGTTATTTTTAGCATAGTATTCACTGAACTGATAAGTGTTCCAGTTTGTCTGCGCGCAGGTTTAGTAGAAAATCGAAATAGGGACACATTTCACTCCCAACTGCTTGTGGCGGCCCGTCAAGGGCATACTATATGATTCCTCTCGAGGCATGTGATCCCGAAGAGTACCTACCTCATAACCCTTGTATGTTGGCGATGTCAGCGAGGTAGTTTTATTTGGATTTAAACTGGTAGACGTAAGTTAGGGTAAGTCTGTCGCCATGCCGAAACAGGTTTCTGTGTCCTCCATTGCATACTTGGCGAAGGCGATGTGTTGTGCACTTGTGCACCAATAAGAAACTGCGCAGTATTTTTAACCATTTTACTTTTCTTTGTGTTCGTTTTACTCGAGTACGTTCATAATGGATGTATGCCTGGCGTGCACATCCGACATTTTCGCTGAGAAAATCAACTTGAGGAATTGATAGATGAGATGGGACACATCAATTTCCATCTATCCAATTTCGGGGAAATTTCATAAATAATGAGGACGAGCGGCAATTTTTATTTGGTTATCTGGTTAATCTAGGACAATATGCTGTGTGGGTAGAATGCAACGAAATATTGTTTGGCGTCTATTGATATTGGTCTATTGAGTTTTAGGAATTGATTAATCTTAATCAAACACATTACTTGGCAGCAGGACGGATTATAAATCTTTATTATAGTGTGGAATTTGATTTTTTTTTTTGATACAGTAATATAGCACAGACAATGTAGCAGTGCAAAAAATAAACAGAATTGAGGTTGCGTCTGTCAAGTGCTCCCTTTGCGATGGATGGTTACATAAAGTTAAGAAATTGATTTTTCTCCAATTCTTGAATTAATAGCAGCACATTTATAAAATTTACAGTGGTTGCCACCGTTGTGCAGCAAGCAAGTTTTAAAATCGAAGATCTGAATAGAAACTATTGAATTTTCAATCAATGCCCATGTTTATTTGCTCTTGAAAAAGTAGTTTAGAAAGTAATCTTCGTAATTGAAACATGTATAGTGTATGGATTGAATTACCGCTCGTAAAATTGATTCTAAGGAATCCTGTCCTCGTCTAGTTGTTACGACGGACGTCTATTGAACGAGGTTATGTGCGTTGCTTAGGTAAGCGTGGTGTGGCTTGTATTTCCATCTTCTGAAAGATAGAAACACATGCGAATTATTTTCTTCACGTGTAAATACAACCGAGAGAACGAGATGCAATCGGATGCTTAAGATCCTGAAGTCGTAGCGTATGAAATATGTCAATTTCGGAACTATACAGGCAGGAATACTGAGTGTTTAAAAGTGTCCTTCTCCAACAATCAGCAGCTCGCTTTTGCTTCAATGTAGACCGTTTTGTAAGGAACAACATTTTTGCTGCTACATGCAAATAAAATCTTTTCCACGCAACTGAACGTATTGTAAATGTATTCTGCCTCGGCGCCGGTGTCGCCTCCAATGGTGTTGAATTGTATACCTTGTAGACTCTTTCCTGCACTTCCACGTTCAGCCTCCGCGCCGAGGTGGCGTCGTCGATGCATACGGGCGTCGCGCTCATAGTCGTCCCGTTATCGTCGTCGTCGGCGGCTGGCGGCGACAAGTCGTCCGCGGGCGAGAGACGGTTTTCGCGCGTGTTGGATTTCTGGCCATTCTATAAACATCCGCCGCACGTCATGGGCCGCCGTGGTGCTACCAAAACCGCCAAACAACATTTATAATAAACAACCAATATACAGTCATAAAAAACCACAATAACTAGCGGAACGAAATAAAAAAAAAACAGTTTTAGTGTTTAGCAACTTTTTACAATCGGGACCAAATTGTGCTCTGCAGGCTGCATCCAAACGACCAGAATACTTAACCATATTTCAATCTGACTTCCAATTACGTATACTTTCAGCTCAATAAAAATCATATTCACATAACGTATAACATTGGGTACGTTTAATTTTGGTGTAATTTGTGTTCCTTCTGCAAGTGTACTAACCAATGCAAGAATCCCCCAGTGTGTACTTGTTCTTATTAACCTTACTTTCAGTTGACAACTGCGCCTGTTACAACCTGCTATGTTACTTAAGCACCACCACATATTTTCTAACAAAACGTTGTTGCTCATCTCTTGTTCACTTGTGCCTGGATGTGACACTTGATTACACTTGACTACTCAACACCTAGGTGTCCCTTCTAGGTCGCTTTTGATGTTCTTTTTTAGATGTTGCTAGCGTGTGTTGAGTGAACAGCATTGCACACAATGTGGCCTGTAATTTAAAACAATATAAGCCAGTTTAATAGACCCTAGAGAATTTAATTAAATTTAATTTGGATTAGGACTAGTGGAGGTGTTAATTGTGGAAGGTAATTATTAGGAGTGTTTATTTAATGGTAAAAGCGATTGTTTATTGAGTTTATTGAATTTATTCAATTGTAAATTGGCAGGTCAATTTCGCTGGTATTTATAGAACATTATAAAACGTGACAATTAAACTTGGCATTTGAACAATTTGAATTACTCGGATATGGGCTTTGGTGGTTTGCCAATATTTACGTTCACTTAAATATAGATTTGTGTTTACTGAAAGAGTCATAGTAATGCAATGGAGGTAATGAAGTCATGAATTGCACCGATATTTACAAAGGAATAATTTCTTGGAGGTATAGTTTGTGACAGATGATACACTTGAGGTTAGAAATTCAACTGGCGACTTTTTAAATTCAAACAAATTTTCCTCTCAAAACAATATCCAGTGACTTAGTTACAGAATACTGTAATATCTGGATTATGATCACATATTCCATACATTTATTGAATTGTCCTGTAAAATATGCATGTTTTTTCATCTTAATATCAATTATGCTTCAGGCATATAACTAAAAAAACGTGCAATTTGTCAATGACCATGTCTGCCCTTCTTCCAGTCAAGGCAAATATTTATCAGGTATTGGTAAATAATTAACAGATATTGTCAGAGTGATATTACATTTCCAATCGACTAATTGCTGGCGATTTGAATTTCGGATAAGTCAGTTTGACGTTGCGATGCTGGTGCTTGTCCATCTTTGTGAAATTAGAGAGCTTCCCAAGGAAGCTTTGGACTTAGAAGCAGATATTGATTGGCTAATTGCAAGCACTTGTTACTTTCAGTAGAGGTTAGATAAAGGCCAGAGGTTAAGTAGATGAAGAGAGATGGGGAACAAGTTGTTAATTAACAATTTGAATGCTTTGGTTTTAGTTTTCATGGAATCTAATCCATTGTTGAATAACGTGGTGTTGTAATAATTAGGCAACCAATTTAACTCGGAGGGGTGTTTTTGAATTTGCGCATGATTATTCTGCACAGCTTCTAACTCTATATTAAATATTAATTCGGGTTATCAATTATGACTATTCCATGATGGTTTAGGAAACTTTGGACAAGCAGCATGGTGTTCCATTAAGGCCACCATGTTGTCACATTCATTTCAATGGAGTGTGTTTGATTTGTTAGGGTGCTGTTTGTAATCACCTGCTGTTGTGATGCATTCATGCGTTATTTGGCCATTTCATCAATTGAATTGATTAACATTTACTATACCAATTTTGTGGAATTGCAGTTAATTAATTTCTGTTGCAAAATTGGTACAAAAAAATTGGTATAACAGCTGGTGCCGTTGTTACAATTTTAATCCAACAAATTGCTTTTGAAGTTCTTATGAAATATGGTCTTTAGAAAAGTTAGTTAATCACATTTAGTGTGCTGCAGTTAGAAAGTTTTTCGTTAATTAGCGCCTGGATTTGTCCTAACGTGCCGGAAGCCTTTGCTTGCTTATTTAATTATATTTGTGGAGGAGTGGTAGGAAGCGTATGCACTTGACAGAAAATTAGTTTTGAGCTCGGGGAGAAATTGTTCCAATGTCATATTGGCACATCGAGGACCACTCCCAGCGTGCATTCTAATAACCCTTTTATGATGGTTGCTGGTGGTAAAGTTTCAAAGAATCGCCGATGAAATATGATACTGTAATTGGTACAATTATACTGCTTCCTATAGTGCTGCTTCTATTTAGTATTCAGAAAGGGCTTTTAATCATTCGAGTTTGTATTATTTTTTGCGGCATATGGAAAAATATGAAGTATAACGGTCGTATCCCGTGTAAAAAGCTCCGCGATGTGCTTGAAGGTGGCGGATGCAAATCGAGATGAAGGTAGGTAAAAAATATTTGCATGCCTCAACGCACTAGTCAATGTTGGTGGCTGCGCTTGGAAATGTTGCTTTATTTCCTGAAAGTTGCCGAGGCGTGCAAAATAAGTCGCATTTAGCTTCGACACACTCCTGCGATGGCACTCGCAGAGTCCTTAGGTAAAGATGTAAAGTTATGGGGTTTTGAACAAATTCAATAAAGACACCAACCATCTCCAGGATATGACGGAGCTGATTATCAGAGACTAAATTCTAGATTGCTTCAATTTTATGAAAATTGTTTGTGCCTTCAAGAGAATAAAATATTACTTTGCGAATGGATAGAAATGGCATGTTAGAGTAAAATTCGTGAATACTAATTTCAACAATAGAGTTTTTTAGGTACTAACCCATGCAAAAGGCTCAAAGTAAATTATTTATTCATCTTTGTATAGTTGCAATACAGCTGCTCCAATTGTATTGTTCAATCTGCTGATAAAATTGAAAAATTCACTTAGCCGCTACCATTGCAGTTCCCAGGGCAGAAATCTCATAATAAACGCAGCATTGTATATTTATGCCTCAGTTTTCAAACTCTTTTAATAAAACATTTACATTGGTCGAACTTGCTCCGTAGCTGCTTGCCAGGATGCGTTACTTTTTAAATCTCTACCGGTTGAGAAAATGAGCAAAATTGCAAATACAATTTGATGTTCTTTTTCTTGTCCTTGGCAGAAACGTTAGCTCATACATTTTTCAACATTAAGGCTCAGATCGATTTCCAATATCTAGCCTCTATTAATTATACTTACATGGACATCAAGGGAAATTTTTATTAATATTAATTCAATCTATTTTTATCCTGTCAAGCTGTAAATGATTTAAAAGGAGTAACAAGTAATTTGCTTGAATGATGTACTAATTTTAGGGTATACCTGCTTTTTAATTCTTTTGTTTCACGTTTTTTCTCCTAGCAGGGAAATTCTCAAGTGGTAGTAAATAGAAAAAGTTGGAACGCGGCAGAAAGTTTGTCCAGTAGTGGCGAGGGATGGTTTTCTTTACGTCGCATTTATTTCGTTGAAATACAAAAGCTTAAAGCTCTGGACAGCAGTAGCAGCTTACTTCTTGTGAAGGTACTGCTTTCCCCTAAGCTTTCGGGATCTTTTCGTAGAAATCTCTTGCTGGTAAAATTAGCCGGCATTCTACTCTTTTCTTTTTGTACAAAAAATTGTTGTTTTTGTTATTAATGTCGAGTACAGCGCAGGCCTTCATAACGATTTGTCTAGTGTTATCAAGGATGAAATTAGTTTATCACAAGGATTTAAGAATAGGGAACTGACAGAGAATTTTTTTGTTATTTACGAATGAAGTTTATGTATAAATAGCTCTAGAGAATTTATGTGATCAATGTTGACTCACCGAAATTTCAAGCGCTAGCAAATAATTCTGTTGATGAAGGTTTGCTTTGAAAATTTAAATCAAGCTGCTGCATATTATTGTGCTTTAACAGCTGCTGCCATTGTGGATGGCTTTCTGTTAATCTAGCTGGATGATGCTGAAACTAGCTGGTGCGTAAATGAAGTATCTTCCAATTACAGAATTGATCCCAAATTGAATCTGTGCGGTTTTGCGCTCATTATACAACAAGCTATTCGGTGCTGTTGTCAATACGACCCTCACAGCTGGTGTAGTGTCACATGGGACTTCAGTTTTGCGATTTGGTCGTCGATTAATTTGGTTACATAATTTCAGTTAAATATCATGCTGTCAAAATTAGGCAAATATTTCTGAAATATTCTACGTAACATTCACCCCAATGCAACTAACCTAGATTTTAACCTCTCCACATGCAATGATGATTATATCCATCGTGTTTGTGGCGTCAAGTGCCATTCATCTGCGGCGACAAGACCACAATGCTCGCCAGATGAACGATGGGTTTTAGCCGAAAGCTCACAAAAATTTGGTACTGGAAATTCGCGTGACTTCAGCAATGGATGTTTGCTGCAACGTCGCATCTACTAGTGTCGCGTCAACAAACGTGACTAAATTAATTAATAAATGGCTTTCAGTCAGAAATCAACTTGGACGTGGAGTTTAATATCAAATAAAGTAAATTCTACTTGCACAATGTGCATTTTGAAATGTTGTTCTATATTCACCTAACTAAATAATTACAGGAATAATTGAATTACTGTTGGGGATATGGAATTTTCCAGGGTTTTGCCATAAAATAAATTACGTTTGGTTATATAGAAATAATTTTTTTGATTTGACAAATACAGCAGATATATAAATTGCAATGTTTAATTTATTCTGTTCATGGATGTGAGACTTTCTAAAATATCAATGACATTGAATTACTTTCATTGGCTCTGATTCAGAATTAGTTAAAATTGTATTCTCGTCGTGATGTTTTATTGCGCCAATGCTCCTAATAAAATGATGGCAGCTTTTGATTGCTGGAAGGCGATTCGTCAATGGTTTCATTATGGTCAGTTGCAAAACAGGTGCACGTATTCAGTATAGTGTCGGCAGCCGTCTGGTCATCTATGTGTGCTTTACTGTTGCTTAGTTCGTGTGTTGCCGAAATTGGAGATGACCATCGGCACTAGGGAATCGCTTCAAGCATCTCGGCAAATGTAGGTACTTCAAATTTATTCACTAGCAACAAAAATTGTGATTAATTTTTTAATTAGACTGGTGCTTTGTTACTTTATCAATCTTAGAGGCTGAGGTGGAGGTAGAATACAAGCGAAAGGAACCGTGTTAATTATTAACTTTGATCTTCACTATTTTCCTACGCTGCTTGAAATTTAATATTTATTTCGCTATCTATCTGGTAATTACTCTTTAACGAGTTTTCAAATACAGACAAAATGATTCATTTTCTGGTCTACTGTTACCTATGTCAGTTATAAACCGACATCGTATTCGTCGTCTTCCTATCTTCTACCAGCTGCCTGGTAGCTGGCCTGGACCTTTTTTAGGTTTTAACCTACAACGCCCTCAGAATTTGAACCCAGATTAGTAAAATTTATGTTGCCAAGTGTACTACCGAGTCAGTTTTTAAACAATAGTACAATAATACAATAGTGCATTATTAAAAATAGTTACAATGTAATGAAAAAAAGTTTTGAGCATATTATGGTTTCGACGTAATTCAACAAATTCTAAGTAAATTACTTGGGACAAAATGGTATTTAAACCTCCAAACTTTGGGGTTTTCTTGAAATTCCTTTTCATTGGATTTTTTTGCGCTGCGGATGTAATTAGCCATTCAGAAAACGACCTACAATATTGAGGACCTGTATTTTTCATATTTTCCTTGAACTTTCAAACCATGGCAAAATAAAGGACTCCTTTCAGTATATTACCAAAGTATTTCACATTCTTCACATTATTTTCTTTGGTCCAACAACAAAGGCCATGCGCTGCAAGTATGTAAACGGAATAATAAACCCTGCTCCTTGGAGGAGATAATCGCACCAACTTTATCTTTAAAATGGAGATAAAAAACTTGCCTCTTTTGCACATCATATTGGTATTATTTCAACCAGAGTTGTACTGTAACAATGTTTCGAAACGTGTTTTTGCATTCCTTCCGCTTTGTAATATGAACCACGACAAAGTTATCGCCGTCTGTGGCGACGGCGGTGACAGCAACAGAAAGACACCGAGAGTAGTAATATAAACCACCTTCTTCGTGCTACAATCGTTGAGGAAAAGGCGCATCGCGCGTACTCTTATGCTGTGCATTATCATTTTCAAGTGCTACGGGTATTATGAAAATGGTTTTATCCTAATACCGGTTTATTGGCATTGCTTTAATGGACCGGTGTGTAAAGTACAAGCCAAAGTAACAGAGAGGTGATACAATGTAGATTGTATGCATTTTCAGGGAAAATATCCAAGTTTAGAGTTTTATTATTGATCATATGCAGACTGTTTGAAGAGGACAGTATGTGGTAATGAATTAATTTGTTAGACGTGGCTGTTCTGCACTTTTAGTATATAATTTGCTTTGGCATAACCTAGATTTTAACCTATCAATTATATCCTGACACTGATCAATTTTTGACGTTGAAGAACATGAAGCTGGGACATAATATGAAATGATTATTAAATCGATCAATTTATTGTTTTGCTATTTCTCGGTGATCGAATGTTTCTAGTGCTCATTATTGAAAGCAAGGCACGTAATTATTCGTGACGACTTTAATAACACTCTACGAATGTGTTACTCACTGTCCTATATTTAATTTGGACAAATTAATGAGTTAATTGTTAGAATTGTAATGCGTTGGTTAGTTTCAGAGAAGGTCAGGGATCTGAAACTATTAAATTAGAATCCGTTTTGTTTGTCCTGGACGCATAAAATTTGAACATGCGCCGAATTTTATTACGACTTCAAAGTGGGATTGTAAGGTGTTCAGTTAATTGGATACTGAACAACAGAACGTTGGTATCAAGGTTTGGCATTCAAAATTAAAACAGAATTTCTAGAAGTATGTTTATGGTGGGTGGATGTTGGAAGATCATCCAGGTGGTATTCTGAAAATTGCTCGGGAACTCAATTTAGTTATAATCTTCATCGCGAATTGCTCGCACTCAGATAACGAAACCTATTGATTTTCCATGCTCGCAATTCCCATTTTCATCAGCGTGTATGTTCACGCAACACTATTCATCGCCATCTCGAGTTTCACTTTTCTTATCAACGAAGTGATGTTGGTTGACTGATGTAGGAAGTTGGCATTATGCACTATAAAGTGTTTTCCAAGGAAACCAGTTCTAAACGAATAAAATGTTGAAAATTTATTACTTGCGGATCAATTTAAAAATAGATTAAATTTACATAAAGTCCAAATAGACCAAACAACCTGCACTCAAAGTATGTTACACAACATTTGTTTGAAAAGCTTTTCAATTACTTCGGTTTGAAGTATTTCATCTCGTACATGTCTTCTCTTATACTCATCAACATACAATCTCCCAACTTGTAAACAAATCAACCCTGCAATTGGAACACGACGTCCCAGAGCGGGCCTCAATGATGGAATGTCATCTAGCTGCGAATCTTGTTAATTAAACACGCGCTCTAATTGAACTTATATTCACGACGCTGTGTAAAGTGTACCTATTCACTTAGGGGATGAATAATGGGAGCCGTTTTAGTGGTAAAACCAGGGACTGTCTGAGTGGATGATGGTTGATGGTATGTTCAAGCATGACATGTAGTGAGTTCACATTATTGCACTTGATGTATTACCAGTTTCATTAATTGACAGGCCAAAGTGCATATGCATTTCAAGCGAATACAATTGACACTATTGACGGGTTTAAACAAAGATTTCTTGTATAGTACTTGCACAATGAAGTTGGTTGCATTAACAACTTGAAAGTTGCAGAAAAGTTGGTTTTATAAGTTTGGGACTATATTTAATGTGAGAAATTTGTAAGACAAATAATAGTGAATTCCTCGGGATAATGGAAATATTGAGTTACTTACTACTTACTATGGAGTTACTCCTTGAGGAAATGAAAATTAATATTTAAAGCCCAAGTTTACATCATTAATTATTATCTTTAAACTTTCTCATTTATTTCAATGAATCTATTTAAATCCCGTGAAATGCAAAATGGCTCTGCCACAATAAATGTCTCTTTCCGTGAATTCCAACGTTTAGTGTAATGCTGAACGCCACAAATTTAGTTCTGCTTGTATGGACCATCCCTTAATCAAACATGAAATTTCGCACTCATTATCCACCCATGAATGTACACTGCATGTTGATGTATGAATAACGCATAGCTCGTTGAGTCTCGCACGCACAGTTTAGCTGCTTTCGGAAATTTTCACAAAGCATGTAAGCGGAGTCTATGTTAAACCTAACTTTGTCCACATTAAGCTTTGTGTTGGCACAAGCACGTGATGAAATGCATGGTGCCTATAGCAATATGTTCTGTTTGTTTCCACATTGCGATAGCAAAGCTCGGAAGTGCTTGGTCCATGTCAACCCTAATGCACTAACATAATTAAGCACAGTTTGTTGCTAAACCAAAATACTAATAGTTGTGTTAATATGGCAATATTTTACAATGTGCCTCCATTTGCTTGCCACCGTTTCAACCTATTTATTGCTGAAATGGCCGATTTTAGATGCAATAATCCTGCAGCTGCCCCAGCTGTTCCAGCTGCTCACGTGGAAGACTGCTAGTTGATAAAGTGTGCGGTAAAAGCTCGAACTGCGAATAGAATTTATTCAGCTGCCGTTCGACATGTCAATGTACTTCTTTCGCCTGCACAACTTGCGCCGCGAGGAGGACAAGAAGCGGCGTGCGCGCGCCCAGCAGAAGCGCAGGGGATGTTCGCGGTATGTCAACGCGGGGCTGACGTTAGCACCCAGCCGCCTCTTCGAGCGGCCCCCGCTCACGCCGTCGGATTCTTTGGACGAGGTGGCGTTCAAGATACCAAGGTGAACTAAAGAAATTCCACACTAGTGCACATGTCGTGTCGTGTTTCGACTTTGTAAATCTTGTAATTTCATGCTTAACTTTATGAGATTGAGAATTTTTTCTTATATATTCGGCTACCACTCCAGCCTGCTTTAAGCCTGTATTAATCTTGTGTTTAACTTGGCACAACTTAAATTACCTTCCTTGGGTTAGAAATTATATACACTTGAAGAGTGAAGCAAGTTGAAACTGATATTGTTTAAACTTCGAGTATGCCAACATTTTCCAACTTTTATTCAAAATTACACAGCAAACATTAGTTTTATATTAAGTTTGATAGTAATTTAATCTAAATCGATTTTCCCCTCAGTAATGAGATTTCCTTTTTTTACCTGTTGCTTCTCATTGGTGGACGCGTATTTAGCGCATGCATGGGCAGATTATCGATTTGTGTTCTACATATATAAAATGTGTCCATCCTATTTAGGGCTCGCTCAAAATGATTTGGAATATTCCACGTGGAAGTCGGAAAACATTGTAGAAAGTCGGTATTGATATCAAGCGCCATCTATTTTCCAATGGCGAACTTTCTTATAAAGCCAAACAGGATTCTCGAGAGGAGGAAAGCTTTGACCTTTGACATTTCCGTATTTATCGCCTAAAACCCTTAAAAAGCTTCACTTAGTTTTTTTTTGTAGAAATCACGAGCTGAAAATCTATTAAGCCATTTTTAATCAATGACTTAATTTGTCTTGCCGATAATCTGAAGCCAGCTTATTAATTAAACCGAAATGATGCACGAATGATGATGCTCTGCACATATCCCAAGAGCTTTTGTGCTGGTTTCTCATTATTACCACTTATGCCTGCACACCACATTGTTGACTGTAAGAAGCTTTGCATGCGGTGCGGAATTAATGATTGTTGACCACATTGCGTGATCGTCAAATAATAAATCGATTACATCCTTGGATGGATTAGGAATTGCCGAGTAGGCTATTATAATAGTATCATCATATATGATGGTGTTGAGGAATAGAATCGGACTCTCATGGCGTCAGCATTTTTTCAAAGAACATTTATTTAAATACATCTATCTTTTGTATGGGAGAGAACAATTTATCATCATTATAAAAGAGCACGATAAGGATAGTATGTCTTTATTAGGCCAAAAATCGTTTCTCACTTTTCACTAACAAAATTAACTTCAATTCAGGCCTTGACCTATTTGTCCATATTAGGAAAAAAATCAGATTGAGAGAGTTTGAAAACTTTTGTAAGCAATTTTGCAGTTACATTCACCAAAAACGAACACCTAGTTCGATTTCAAACGACACGTATGAAATATGGCTATATTTAATCAAGCATTGCGAAACGCATGAGTAGACATGTTGAGTCTCATCGTTTCACCCTAGTGATTGTCTAGCCATGAATTCCAACATCAACTCATCTACTATTGACCACCGAATTGGTGCCGCGATACTAATTCAATACCTGACATGCATGCAGCGCATGAAGTGCACTCTGATTTTTCAAATTTGTACTGGATTAACCTGCCAAAACTAATGCTGAACAAAAGGCGATGAGTTGTGTACTGAAAACTAACAGCAAGAGAATAACTAGGAAATTTGGCATACTATGTAATTACGCAGGCGTTAGGATTTTATTTATTTATTTACTGCACTCGTTGTTTATAACATTTGTATTACTACCACCTATCACAGGTATTTCCTATTTGGGAATAACATGCAATGGTTTGTATGCTCTTTAGGATAAATGCTATGGAATTGGAATTCTCCAATAAGGTAGACTTGGAGTGTGTTTCTATTTTGTATCCACGACTGTCACAAATAGCCAGAGGGTTGAATGGAGTGTGCTGGGACACAGACACGAAGGAATAGTTAGATTTGAGTTGGTAAAAAGTTTTTATGGCACCAGCAGACATCTTGTCCAGGATAATTGAGCTTTATTAGAGGAGATTCAATTAACACGTTTAATTTGCTGAACTCAATCAACCTTTGATCTGATGTGAGAAATCACAACCGAATACAAATAAATAGTGCAATGGGAAGATTGGGATTTGTCATGGGGATGTATTGAAGGTGTTGTAATACATTGTTTAGATTGGTACTAATGATGGACGTTACTGTAATTTCTTATGAACACAGAGAAACTATTTCGCTTCTTTGATTGCTTAACTTTTAACGGGCAGTGGAGTTAAAGTTGAAATTTGTTGCGTTTTAAGACTTCGCGAAACTCATTAGAAATTCTTCGTAGAAATCAATAAGTGTAAATTACAGAAATTTAGCATGTGTATTGATCAATCCTCCTCATAAATTTGTGCTTACAACTAAACTCTGGCTTTAGTTGATGACGCATTCTGATTCATGTCAACACCCACCACAGCAAAATTACCAACTTTATAGTTGCGTGTAAAAAACATTAATATCAACGTCAACGACGAAATAAGTGATTCTCACATGATTTATAGACTCATCCATGGTGAAAGGTTAAATTAGTTTCTCGTTGATTAAAATGTAAATACAGCCAACTTACAGTTTAGTGCAATGTCTTTGAGTCCACCTGGATGTTTTTTCAGCGGATGGTTCACGCATCTCTTGACGACGTTTCGAGAATGATGAGTTTATTATGCAGGAGATTAATTCGATTAATCTTTAGTTTTGTGTACGTTCCTACCATGTTGCGTCAGGTCTAATTACCCGCCGCCCATAAAGCTCAAATTTATATCAAAGAGTAACAATCCGAATGGAGGTAGTTAAAGCCAGGTTCTCAAATCGACAATCTGTTTAATTAGGAATGCACCTGGATGTGTTTTTTTCTGTGTAACTGGAGTATAAAGCGACTGCCTGCAAAAGTTGTTATCGTCCTCGGCGGCGGCGGCAGTGGTGGTGGTGGGGTGGTTGCGACGCCCGCAGTTTCCATACGCGCCTCAGTGGCGTGTAGCGCCCCCGCGGAGAAGCATGAGGTGCGCGCCGTGCACCGCCGCCACATGTATTGCTAGTGTGAGTCCGTGTTTTGCCGCCGCCGAAACGACGAATTTCTTGTGATAACTGCACCTGTGTCTTGTGGCGTTGATGATTGATTGTGGCGCGATTATGGGCTCTTCGAGTAGATACAGCTCGTATAATTGTTTGACGAGCTGGGATAGTTATGATAAGATACCTAGGTAATCCCAAATTGACACAGGTACCAATCATAACACAACACATATCTGGTCTATTTTTTGGCGCCTTTTTTTCAAATTTCTCCGCTTTGAACTTTTTTACTTGAATTGCTATTTTCAGAGTTTTTTAAGTGCGGATATTGTTTTGTTATTATGTTGTATGCTACTTACGGTCGTGCCCTTTACATTGAAATTTGATTAAAATTTTCCATTAAATACGTGAGCATCATTTACATTTCCACCACACCTAATGGATGTGCGTCGGTAAACAATGATGCCGCGCAATTGGTGCGTAATTGAGGCGCAAAACGCTCACGAACCTACACTGTTAGAGCAGTGGGGTATTTAATTACGAATTAACTTGGTACCAAAAAAATTTTGGATGATTTGTTGACCTTCGTTTTGCATATTGAATTTATTCACAAGCATATTGGATGGAAGCTTTATCCTCATGAAATGGACTAAACTGGAGTTTGGTTAGAATGAGGGAAATTATCGTTCTGTACCAATTAATCTTTTAGTTTTGATAATTCTTTTTTGTAAGGTAATTTTTAGAAGAACTATTTGTTACAAAAATTAAAGATTGTTATTCCTTTTTATTTATTTATCAATAATTGGTTTGTATTCCCTATTGATCCTTGGTGAAACAATGGTTTCAATCGCATGCTTTTACTATTATGGTTACATAATTAATTCCAAAGCAATTGCATTAGTATTATTCATTATTACTAATCTATATTATTTGTAGTAATTTTATTTTGCTGCAATGCCCGAATAAAAATTCTTAATATTTTTTGGCGTAGCACATAATAAAATATTTTACAGTTATTTAAAATTATCTCAATGTGTTTATATTTGTATGCTACTTACGCTAGCACATTTATTTCAAATATCATGGTAGTTGGTCATGCAATGCATAAATCGAATTTCTCGTACGCTTTCAGCACCGTTTGTTGTCCTCGGGATAGCAATGCCTGCATTATGTATTCGTCCCGACGCGCTCCTTGACTGCAACAGCTAGCGCAAGTATTGTTGGCTGCGCGCCGACAGCAGGATCATTATACTATGCTGGGACTCTAGATATGATGTGCAACAATAGCGTTGTGAATTAAGGACAAGCAATGCTGTAGGAATGCTACTGTAGGAATTCTAAGCAGACGAAATTATTCTGTCATTTTCAACTTGCTGAATACAAAAGTGTAATTTTTGTGCGTTGTGCGTATGGTAATGTATTTCTATTTGTTTAGTATTTGTTGGTGTCTGGTCAAAAGTGTAGTTAGTCATGCGGGATTTGCGGACACATCGTGACTATCACACTGTGTTTCTGCTCAAGTTGGTTTTCTTCAAGGGCGTGTGTATTGCTCTCAGTGTGTTCGAATGTTCTCCAGCAAATCGTTTGCAATCTCCAAAGAGTTGAGCCAATCCAAAAAGATAATTGCTTGCATAATACGATTCTAATCCGCATCTGTTCTTTCAAGACTATTTCCCATTTCCTAAATGGATTGAAAGCGTCTTCCTCAACTTCAAAGCGGCTGTCGTGGTTTGGGCGAGTGTTAGTATCATTATACTCTCCCTCAATTGCAAGGAGGTAATTTTCAATGAAGAAATAATTACGGTTTATAAGTTTCGGCGTTTTCCACAATCCTATAATTTGGAAATCCTTCAAAGAAAATGATTTTCTATATTGCGTTGTGTTTTATATCTTCGTTTCATTTCGACTTAATCAAAAGACACGCTTTTTGTTGTGCTTTTAAAACGTAGTTTTTCTGCAGTGCAGAAACACTTCTTATGCTGCTTCTGCAGTAGCCACTTTCTGAAACGTGTTAAAGTTTTTTACGATTGTTGTAAATGAAACAACATTTATTACCTTAGCGTTGGCCGACCGTTTTCAATGTTGGCTTGGCTGTTCTGTGCACAGCATCCCTTCAACACCTCTTTGCAAAGTAACAGTAATTTTCCTGCTATACAGCGCTGTAAATTCAACGCTATCAGCCACAACGCATGCTACAGTTTGCCATGAAATTATAGCCATGGCGTAAAATATTTCATTATCGCTTAATTCATTCCCGTCGAATGTGCAGACGCAAAAAACGCCAGTGGCCAATTATGAAGTAACCCGTCGATGAGTGGCAGTCGAATGTGGCGGCATCAAGTCTTCAAACGTGTGCAGCATATTGATGATATTGGATTTTGAAATTTAACCATAACACGTGCGGTGCACTTTGATCCTCTACGGGAACAATGGATTTCAAATGCGAACTTCGAACTTTCGTTGAAGAGCTAGACGGGTTTTATTGCTGGTTTGCAAGGGAAATTGCTTGAAATGGGAGAATTTATTGTCACATCATTACTTTTACATTGATTATTTGATTGTAGTTATTATAGATTCATGTGGCTAGAGGTGCAGAGGTATGCTAAAGCACCTCTAGTTAACTTTAGTCGAAAGACATTACATTTATTGAAGCGCTTGTGTTATATTATTGCATGAAAACTGCACGTGATGCAGCAAGTCATAAACGTTAAGTGCTTAAATGTATCTTCCAATATACTTTCCGTACTTTGTTAGTTACTCAGTACCAAGTGAAAATGCACCAGCCACTTAATTTTCTATAATAAATTAATCGATTTTCAATTTTGTGCTAGGCAGTTGATATTAATAATTAATGCTAGTCTGTTACCATTGTTGCATACTATATACAATGTTTCAATATGCAGTGAAAAGACGAGCTTGAAAACTAATTGATTTGTCTATTTTTTAATAATTTTTTTTATGTGTGAGGCAGCAATTAATTGAGTTTTTGCAACTAAAAAGTTAAATTTATGTTTCATCTTGTTGCTAGTTATTACTGTGCCAACTTGATATAATTTCAGATTTATTGCGAACAAGCAAAAAACAAAGTTTGCTTACATCCACAAGAATCTAAGCAATATTAAATGCAAGACTTGAACTCTTCTCGAACACCCAGCAGCAGGCTTGTTTCAAATAAATATGTGCCGTCGACGAATTTCCCGGCGACTTGAGAAATATGTTCATTTCATTGCGTGCACTGTTTTCAGTTGCGCGTTTATTGAAATATAAAAACCGAGATCAAAGCAATCAGCTTGGTGTACTTGCAAGATTGAATGTGGGATGCAGTATGCCATATGTTTTCTATATTGATGATTGTTGATAAATAAAATCCATGGTTTTAGATTGGGGTGTTAGGGTGGAAAATACACGAGACAACAAATCTATGTTTACTGTATGGGTTTGTATTTCAATCGGCAGCAGTTTAGTGGTTTGGTGTAAATATAAAATTTTATTATATTAAGGAGGAGAATAAAAATTTAATAGAGGGATGTGAATGTGGAGTTATTAAAGCGAATTTCACAAAAGCATGAAGTTCAATTTTTACCAGTTTTACAATGCAGTCAAATTCATAGAGTTGGTTCCGTGTGTTGTTGATTATTTTTAGTCTTCATTATTAGAGAACATTTTTGATTATAGCAATTTTCACACTTTACAAATAATTTGAACTGGAATTTAGTAATTTCTATTGATTTAGAATACTTGTAAAACTCATCAGGTGAAATTTTCTGTGCTGTTTTTAATTCGCATTATATTGTTGCAGAGTTCGTGTGGAATACTATGTGAACGAAAACACATTCAAAGAACGTCTGCAGCTATATTTTATAAAAAACCAAAGAAGTAGTGAGTATTTTAGTGCCTCAATCTTAATCCAATTTTGTGTACACACAAGAATTTAAGTTTTATTACCAACTACTCATGCCAAATCAATGTTTACTTCCTTACAGTGCATGTACGATTATGAGAGACCACATTTAAATAACACACCAAAACGACTAATAATTTATGTTTTCTTTTTATAAGAAACCAACATGCAACCGTTGCCAAATGCAATCCGAGACACGAATTGTTACAATGACCGTATTTTGCATGCCCATAAATTTGACGTGCTTATAATTTGAAAACACTACATGGTACTTAAGTAAATATTAAAATTTAATCGCATTGCGACAAAATATTTAAGATTAGAATAGGTGCAATATTTTCAAAATGCGTCTTGACTTTTTAGGTTTTTAGGTTCTTATTGTTTCTTTTTTTATTACAGGTTTACAAATACGAATTGCAAATTTAATTTTTAAATTGGTAACATGTGTCCTGTACATAATACGTGTTGTCACGGACTTGGATCCAACCTACGCAGCATGGTAGGTTTATTATTTTCTCCATTTTTCCAACTGAAAGGCCAAAATAGAATGATTTATTGAATTCTTTCTATGTCAAGTTACGGTTGCGTACCTGGAAACAAAACCGAATACATAATATCAGCCAACCTCACCGAGGAAAAGTTTCAAGAAAATCCAATCATCAACTGGGACGCTATTATCTTCGTCAACCGACCGCTGGAGCTGTGGATCGTCCAAGTGATCCTGGCGATCGTCAGTCTCACCGAGGCGTTACTGCTGGCATATTTAGGTTACAAGGTACGACTAATTCTATTTATTTCAACATTTACTATATTAAAGGCGAGCAAACGCGTCCATTAGTTAGGTCTCTCGCTGTGACGCTGCCTTGCGTCAAAGCTTTCTAGTTCAAAGACCACTCTCTTACCTTCCTGATGCAAATTCTATTAAAATCCACTCATCATCTTCGTCATCATTATTTTTTAGAGAGACCCTATCAAATGCAAATGTTGACTTTTGTCAAAATCCGCCTGCGGCACTTAATTACAAATTGTATTGATTTTGCCATTTTCACATTCGAGGAGTTTTTATCTCTTCTTTCGCAGATTGCTGACTGTCATAATTTTGTATCTTAAGGGCGTGCCACTTAACCTCTGACCTCTTCGATAAACTTAGCTGAATCCGCATCTTGGGCTTGAGTGTCTGGACTTTGTGTAAATTCACAATCGGTGGTGTTGTTTATAATGGAACTCATCTCATGAGTTAGTCCACGTCGTGTTTTCAATTATCTTAGTCTCTTTTGTAAATCCTTTAAATGCCGCACTGCGATAAAATCGCGCTTACTCCACCTCCCCAAGCACATCCTTGGGGAACAACGTTTTCCTCGTTGGTAATAGGAGAATGTCTGCGGTGTTGTACCTAGCCAGGAAGTAGGACGATGCGGAAGGCAAACAAACTTGGTGTCATTATTTATATCGAACGAGTTTGCACACTTTGGCGAAATGCCTGAACCGTATGGTTGTACGCGTGACGACAGTGTTTCCGAGGACAAAGGAACCTGAAAGCATTGTATTGCAAAACATTGAAATTCTACTTTACCTGGAGCTGTTATTTTGTGAGTATATTTTTGTTTATATGTAAATTAAGGACTGCAGCATTATGGGCCCTGAATTATTTCGTATACAGCATTTTATTTTGTAGATTATGTCCCTGAACGTCAATACATCCGACTTCAGGGACTTAAATTCACTTCAGGTACATATTGAGATGTTTGCCGAAGATATCAAGAGCTCACATGAATTAAATATAGATTTTTTGTGCAAAACCAACGAGGTTGAAACTTTTGTTGGTCTTGCGCTACATAGGGAGTTAAATCTCTAGGGTGTTTGAATGTTTAAAGTAATATTGGAGAGGGATTTTCAGCTTCTTAAACCATCATCTCAATTTCCCGTTGTAGAGCTTATTTCATTTGGACAGATTAGTATTAAATTAAATAACGAAAAACGACTTACACATTGAGTACATCGTATAGAAAAATGATGGCTTTATTGATCCAAAATACCCATTCTTAATATTCTACTATTCACTCCTTGAAATTTACTTAGTTACTCGTTAATTTAAATCATTAATATTGAATTATCATCATGATAATTCTATCTGAACACTTTCGTTTTGTTTCGTAGAAACTACCAGGCTAGTCTAACTTAATGCCACCTAAAATATGTTCATGAAGAATTGAGTGCATGTGAGATTAAACTAATTTCTTTCTTTAATTCTAACGCTACTCAGTTATAATTTGCTTTAAACCAACGAGAGCATGATGGATTGCTTGTTGGGAGATGAAG
>JAODGC010000007.1:2631232-2740214 GCA_027574925.1 Ecitoglossa quadriceps | reverse complement strand
TGCTGTTCACATAAAAACAGCCAAAACGTTGTAGCCTTAACACAACGCTTGAATTATATTATTCAACAACATCCAGAACTAGGACGCTATATTAATAGAAAAGTACAATACATGTGGAGTAAAACACGCACTTTATTCTATTAACACTAATAATCTAGTGCCAATGACACATATTTCTTTTATCAATAGTCATCAACCAGTGTTTGATATTAAATTTTGGATGAGATGAATTTTTAATTTGAATGAAAATCAATAATTATTTTACTGTCTATAGAAGTATCATGCATAATTTATTAGTTTTGATTTTTCGTGAAAAAAGCTTAAAAACCTTAGACTTAAATATTTCCACAAAAATATTAGGATACCCATTCCAATCCATTCAATGCATAAGACTTTTGCTCATCCTTTGATATCTGGTTTGCAAGAAACATCCAAGTAGAAAAAACATCCACTCTTGACCTTCTTTGTTTGCCCATTTTATTTACAATGCCGCCGAATGTAACAATTTTGTGTAACGATTGTTTCAGGGAAATATATGGCAGCAGTTATTATCGTTCCACTTTATCTTAGAGCTAGTCAATACCATCCCTTTTACAATAACGGTAAGCATCAAGTCATAATATTGAGACATTGTTATGACTGTTTTGTACTAACCATGTCGCTCTCAGCTGTGCTTTATGTGTTCATCGCACTGCGAAACCCAACATGCTTGCAATGTTCAATATCTCCAATGTTTTTGAAGTCTTTCGGTCGTTGTTGTACGCGCACAATTTTTCATGCAAATGTTTTTTTATGCAGATATTTTATCCACCGTTGAGGAATGTTTTCATCCCGGTGTTTCTCAATTGTTGGCTTGCCAAGCGCTCTCTGGAAAATATGTTTGTAAGTATCCAACATGTTAATATCAAATTATTACAATAAGACCAATTTTTTTTTTAATGTAGCTAGTTGTATCAAGGTTTATACAAACTGTTTTCAATGTGTGTTTATGTCTAGTAAGGTGTATTTTTCAAGCAAACAAGTTTATGTTCAATTCTAACTTGTGAGTTAGACCATATGCCAAAAGTTTGCGCAAACAATTTAGCGTCACTTGTTGTTTGAGTTGGTAACGAGAGTGCATTAGTTAAATTAGATGTGCTTCCAAGGATAGCGCAAAATGGTAAATGCACCTTCATGTTACTGAATGTCTTTAACCACCACGCGTCCGTAAAAGTTTAATACGTATTGCTTACAGCCCTTAAAATACGTAAATGATGCACGTAAATATTCAATACAAACCACTGCCGCAAAATGTCTTCACTTGTTTATTTCTTTAATCTGGCAAACAGATTTTTTTTGTTGCTCTACATCTCATCTAAACTATTAGTTAAATAGTAATACGTTTAGAAAATAGCAGTAAAAGATTTATAAATTTTTAGAACGACTTACATCGAGCTATGCAAAAATCGCAATCAGCATTATCACAACAGCTAACAATACTATCGGCGACTCTTCTCTGCCTGGTATTCACGAGGTATTTATGTGTAATTTCTTGTTCCGGAAAATATTTTTTTTGATGACAACCACTAATAAATTCATTGTTTTATGACGCGAGGGCCATTTTTGTAATTTGGATTTGTTTTCCGCCAGCGTGTGTGGCATTCAGCATTTCCAGCGGGCTGGTCACCGACACCTGAATTTATTTCAGGCCACATACTATGTGGTTGTGACGTTCTCAACGGTTGGTTATGGTGACTTCGTGCCGGACATTTGGCCTTCGCAACTGTACATGGTTATTATGATATGCGTGGCTTTAATTGTTCTCCCGACACAGGTAAATAAACACTCCTTTATTTACTAGAAATAAAAATTATCAATTTTTCTGGTGGTTTTCTCCCAGTTTGAACAATTAGCTTTCACATGGATGGAAAGGCAAAAGCTTGGTGGTTCCTACTCTTCGCATCGTGCGCAATCAGAAAAACATGTGGTCGTCTGCAGTACAACGCTGCATGCGGATACGATAATGGATTTCCTCAACGAATTCTACGCACATCCTCTGTTGCAGGACTACTACGTCGTACTGCTGTCGCCGATGGAATTAGACACGACGATGCGAATGATCCTACAAGTGCCAATTTGGGCGCAGCGCGTTATTTATATTCAGGGATCGTGCCTGAAAGACGGTGATCTGATTCGGGCGCGCATGAACGAGGCGGAGGCGTGCTTTGTGTTGGCGGCACGAAATTACGCCGACAAGACTGCTGCGGTAGGCCCACCCCTCTACTCTCACTGTGTAGCTTGTTTTGAAATGTGCCGACTTTACGCAACGCAATGATAAAAACATTTGCAGGACGAGCACACAATACTGCGTTCGTGGGCTGTGAAGGATTTTGCACCCAATGTGGCGCAATACGTGCAGATTTTCAGGCCGGAAAACAAACTGCACGTCAAGTTCGCCGAGTTTGTCGTGTGCGAGGACGAGTTCAAATACGCGCTTCTGGCAAACAACTGCTTCTGCCCTGGTGCGTCGACGCTCGTCACTCTCCTGCTGCACACGTCACGAGGGCAGTAAGTATTTGCCGACAAAGTTTCATGCTGCATGTCAATTAAGTGAACTTGATTAACGCCCGATGCTTTTCAGGGAAGGTCAGCAATCGCAAGAGGAATGGCACCGGCTGTACGGACGCTGTTCGGGCAACGAGATTTATCACATCGTCTTGGGTGATAGTCGTTTCTTTGGCGAGTATGAGGGTAAAAGTTTCACATATGCGAGCTTCCATTCGCATCGCAAGTAAGTTTCCACGCGGAAACTTTCCAGCAAAGTTTCTTAATACTCACCTTGTGGATTGTAACTCAAATCAATGGTGTTCTGGATTAGATATGGCGTTGCTCTGGTTGGTGTAAGACCAGCTGAATTACCAGAGTTTTATGAGGATACCATCCTCCTCAATCCAGGTCCGAGACACATAATGAAAAAGAGTGACACCTGCTACTACATGAGCATTACCAAGGAGGAAAATTCGTCATTCACAGTGGCCAATCAACAGAATAATAATAATACTACCGCGGAGCCGGTAATTGTCACCGAGCAGGAGAAGGCCAGCGCCGCGGCAAGTAAAGACGGTACCGGTCCACCACTACTCATACTGCAAGTCCCAACCTGTGTCAGTGAGTGTTGTGAGCGCATGTTTATTCATTACATAACACGGTTAACAATCGTTTGGTAATTATCTACCATTCCTTAAAAAAGCATTGTTAGCCTGTTACTTTAAGGTACATTTGAGATACCTGTTTTGGTTTGAGTCGTTGGGTAGGAATCTTGTTACATACCCGTTGGTAAGAACAATCTGAGCTTTTTATGTATTTTTCATATATTTACTATATTTCTATGCTATGTAAAATTCAAAGTTACCGGCACCCAGTTTTATGTATATGTTCAATCACTAAATTTGCGAGAGTAACGTGGAATCAGTGTTTAGTTGCTTTCAATGTGGGCACTAACAGATTTTAATCAGTACAACCAGTTCCTAGATGTAGTGATCGTTAACAAAGTTACATGTCTTTTGTATCTTGAACTGAAAACCAATTAGAAACGTTACAGCATGTTGTATGTTTTAGCAACATTTACGGATACAACCAATTTTGGCGATTCCAAACAATGCCTCAAGGATACGTCGCCTGGATCGGTTACGTTGGATGTGTCTGGAATAACTGGTAACCACCTGGACATACCACGCAGTAGCGGCGATAACCCTAACTTGCTCAGTCCGGAGGTGATAAATCAGCGCAGAAATTCTCGGCGGCCGAGTATTCTACCGGTGCCGGATATGTTCACTAGTTCCTCGATGAATATCCCGCAAGATGTGGGCGACGAGGCTGATGAGAGTGAGGACGAATTGGAGGACGATGTGCCTTGGCGATCACCCAGCGAAAAAATTGCGTAAGCTATATGGACTATCATCGCATGACACTTGACTTACTCTATTTTACTATTCCACCCTTAATTCCAGAATAACAGTGCAGCTATTTTTCTTAGCCTTTTGCATACATTGTACTACTGAATGGCTCCATAAATGTTAACTTCACTATACCACTTCACCATTTTCTTGCAGCTTGGTATTTTATGTGAACCATAGACCATTTTGTAAATACTTTTTTGTGTTGCGCACGACCATCAAATCACATGTGAGCGTTGACTAGTGTTGCATTGTTGTTTCTCTGTAATCACACTCTGTCTTTCCGTACCTCGCACTTCCTAGGTCCAGTCTTACCACCGATTCGACAGACTCATCGCGACCCGCATGGCATGACGATTGTGCCCGGTAAGTCTGGTTCTTTTGAGCAATCTATAGATACATTTGTTGTGTAATGTCCTTCATTTTAAAGTCAATGTTTGTTTGGTCGAAGTGTACTCCATTGATCATTCAAGCATCTTGCATTAGTTATTTGTTAGTCTCTTTGAAATGATTGGCATGGCACTGATCTAAACCATTTATTATGTATAGCATCGTGAAAGGATTTCCACCAGTATCTCCTTACATTGGCGTGAGTCCCACGTTGTGCTACCTACTGAAGGAAAAGAAACCTCTTTGTTGTCTGCAATTGGCCCAAGTCTGTGAACACTGCAGCTACCGCAATGCACGGGATTATCAATGGCAAAACAAAACGATCATTCTCGCTGCTGATTATGCGTCCAACGGTATCTACAATTTTATCATTCCACTGCGAGCGCATTTTAGGTCGAAAACTTCATTGCACCCCATTATCCTACTGCTGGAGCGACGGCCTGACATCGCATTCCTCGATGCCATCTCCTACTTTCCGCTAGTGTACTGGATGCTCGGATCGATTGATTGGTAATTTTACTGAGTCCAAGGCTCTCGCTATGTATTAGTTATAAATTACATTGTTCCTTGCAGCTTGGATGATTTACTGAGGGCAGGCATCACAGTTGCAGAGAATGTTGTGGTTGTTAATAAAGAGCTGTCGAATTCAGCGGAAGAGGATTCACTGGCTGATTGTAATACTATTGTGGCGGTGCAGACAATGTTCAAGTAAATATTTGTATATCATGTATATCATCAATTATTGATTTTTGCTTTTGGAAATCCAGGTTTTTTCCAACTATTAGAAGTATCACCGAGTTGTCTCAGTCGTCCAACATGCGCTTCATGCAGTTCCGGGCACACGACAAGTACGCATTGCACCTATCAAAGATGGAAAAGGTGAGGGGTTGTTAAAGTCTACCAGTGGTGACTAATTTATGTTTACGTGTTGATGGAAATACTGTTACACTTAATTTGGTGTTTGCGTGCGTGAAGACTCTGTTTATGTATTTCTAGGATTGCATTGGCACTAGCTGCTTATCAGAAAAACTGTTCGTGCAGGTATTCACTCACAATGGACTTTTTCGGTTTACTATAATATTAGTAGAGGAACAACACATTTCAATTTTATATATTTTTCGCTCTATACTACTACTACTACTACTACTACTATTACTAGCGTGTTATGCGACCAGGCATCCAAGTAATGCTCGTTATTTTGGCTATCAAAACACGATTATATTTAAATGACATGATTAAATTGGACGTTCATGAATGTAGTCAAAATGATGATGCAGCCGATGTTGGTACATTATGCCTAACATTACACACTCACAAGCGCATTGTAAAGGAACTTGTAAATTGTGTAAATTTGCCAAACTCTTTTAATTAGTTACTGCTTGCCGAATGAGACGAAGCTTTCCGAGGATTTGAGCAATACGTAGAATATGTTTGCACACGTAAATGATCTGGACTTTATACATCTGCCTGAATTTTAAGCTTCGCTCTGCATGAACCCTAAAGCAACTCACACGTCAATTTGAATTTCAGAGAGAGAAAGAACGAGGTTCGCATATCTCGTACATGTTCCGCTTGCCGTTTGCCGCAGGGACTGTTTTCAGCGCCAGTATGCTGGACACATTGTTGTACCAGGCATTCGTCAAAGATTATGTCATTACTTTCGTACGGCTCTTACTGGGAATTGATCAGGCACCTGGATCGGGTTTTTTGACATCTGTAAGTCGAAAAATGTTTACATTCTCTGCAACAATAAAATGGTAATCATCGTAATTTTAGATGAAAATCACTAAGGATGATATGTGGATCAGAACCTACGGCAGGCTGTATCAAAAACTTTGCTCTACGACATGCGAAATTCCAATTGGAATTTACAGGACGCAGGATACTTCCGTTTCCGACTCCTCTCACGTGAGTATGAGCCGCACGTCTTCTGCGTGGTCGAGCTGCGTGCGTGTGCCATCCGTAGTATCGGTGAGTAGTCAAAATTTGGCGGCTATATTAAAAGAGCAGACGCGGGTGGTGCTAAATTTTGTTAATTTTTGTTATTTTGCTTTTGTTTATAAACATCTACCATGTTTACAACAAGATCAGCTTCCGTGCGCTTGCGCTTCTGATATTCTCTACAATTTGTTTTTTCATCCACCATTCTTGTTCTATATTTGAAGATACTTCAATGTACAATATGATTTATTGTTTTCACGATGATTTTTACCTTTTTGGACACATCTCCGAACTGCAGAGATAGCACGCACAATGTTCCAGACTCGACCACCAGCTTAAGATGTTTCATTCAACCCTAAAATAAGAACAATGACATCGTCCGATACGCATGTTTTGTAAGAGCACGTTTTCAAATTACTACAATTCATGCTAAAATTAAACCTAAGCTATGTCTTATGCAATTAGAGCTTTCTTCAAATTTGTAATTTTTATTACAGTACTTAAAATTGTAACAGATATAGCGCCTGTATACAGTTTCCTGCAATTTGTTACGTCTTGCTTCCACTTTGTAACGTTGTTTAATTACCTTACTTCTTCAATGTAAGCACAATACTCATACTTATACAGGTGATATATTTGACTGCATTTTTATCCTTAATTAATTTTAATTGGAGTTTTGGTAGTGCACGATTTAGATCTTTGCCTTCCTATTTTAAATAGCTTGACGAGGATTTTGGTAATGAGCGTGTGGGCGTTACGTATCGGCCCAAGGAGGGAACCAACTGCTTGGGTTGTACTGATACAAAAAAATCGATGGTGAGTAGAGCACTCAATGCAGAGTAATTACACACGAACGCCACACATATCAACCGAATCTAGAAGTCAATCAACTCCTATTGAAGACCGACCTAATGTAGTTCTAATGATTGTTCATTTGCAAGTGACATTAAATTAAAATAACAGGTGTGATAAAATATTTGAATCCAAATTTGTTATATTTTCTCCAGTATTCAATAAATATGGGTGATGAAGCCAGGGATAACCATGAGCAGCAAATCGAGAGAGCTGAAATTGCCAACCTGGTAAGATCTAGAATGGATAGTCTTAATTTGCCTGCAGTGGACTACAACGACGTTAGCGAGAAGAGAAATAGTTTATCCTATGTAATTATTAATCCTAGCTGTGATTTGAAGTTGGAGGAGGGTGATATCATGTAAGTTTTGCACTGAATTCATTTTTATGGACATTTCTCTACTGTTTTAATGCTTCTATTTTAGCTACTTGGTTAGACCAAGCCCATTCTCTGCACAAAAGACATTCGAACGTCATAATAGCCGCCGAAAATCAAACATAAGTTTCTGTTCGCAAAGTTTGGTCAATCAAATGGCCTCGGCATCACAAGCTGGGAGCAGACGTGGATCTGGTTTGGGTCTTTCTGGTTACCAATCGCCGCGTGCTCCGCCACTTGTAACGACTAAATCAAATTCCTTATCGTTGCCAGACAGCCCTACAATTGCTGCGTTTCAGCGTGGGCGATCAAACTCTTTGCGCGTCATTGATGACATTCTCCTTAAACGCTCGAACTCACTGCGCCAAGGGCTGACTTCACGAAGAAAGAGCAGCCTAGAAGATGTTGGACTTTCGCATTTCTCCACAAGTTATAATAATCCGATAAAAATTGCGCTCAATGGGAGTATTGGGCTGGAGGTGACACCACCAGAGGAGTGCAATTCTCCACTAGTGTCCAGCAATACTGCATTGTGTGTGAACCCACCCTGTACTGGAAGTACCATGAGTTTATCGCAAAGTGGCCACCGCAGCTCATTGCAACACAGTGTCCTCGGGATAAATGTACCAGATGATCCCTATTGTGAAGCTGGGGTCTCGCCGTCTCAGGCATTGGATCGCAGTACCGCCACGGTTGATCCGCAACACTTACAGGGCACAATAGTATGATACAACCTCATGTGGGGGAGGAGGATGAGCGGCTATCGCAACAAATGGCTCTAAATCCTCTTGGCCACACGTAGTTTTCAGTTGTTAGAAGAATATATCAAACAGTTTTGACGTACTATTCAACCGTTTTTGGCCTTATTCTATTATATCAGAACTTTAGACTGATTATTCTTATCACATGCTAGTAAGCTGCAGAAGAAGCGCCAATTACGTTTACTTTTAACTTCCATTCCTAATTTCAACATCATTCTCTGCTTAATATCCATTTCTCCGCACTTTTTCGCTAGATTGAATATTGTTCTAGCTCAAGTAGATGACGAAGTTTTAATAATGTCAAATTTAAATACTAACTTTAAATACATGATTATGACTGCAAACCAAAATCATTTACTAATTGCAAGAAGGGTATTCTTCCAAATATAAATACTTATCAGTATCACCTATCAGGTATGTTGAAAGTGGGATCAAATTTTGTAGCTAGAACCATTTAACATGTTAGTAGGCATCCCTAATGGCTCATAGCACGGTGAATCCAATTTTAGCTTACCGATAGATTTTAGCAGTGCCGTCCATAGCGATAACAACATGAATATCATGGTTCAGATAAACCTCCAACTTTGAGATACATTGAAAAACACAAGAAAACAATACGAATCTAAATGACTAGGGAAAGACTGCGGTGTGGTCCAAACAAATAAGCACGAGCTGCATACTGTAACGCTGTAAAGAAATTTGAATATTTATTGAGATTGCGATTACCTTAAATGTGCATATATTTTTCTAGTATTCTGCGCGAATAAACAGAAATATTACGATTACTAAACACATGTATTGTAAATTATGAACTACTTAATCTTAAATTAGCATTAAGGCGACGATGCTTTGGTACTATTTGCTTTATGTCCCGACGTTGTACTCCATTCGAAGAGAGCTGCAACAATTAGGGAGTTTTATAAATAATGAAATAATATATATATGTAGACATGACGTCTAATATTTGTATATAATAATATTCAATTGTTGGAGGAGTGTGTATCAGATACCACAAACAGGCATACTTTGGCATCATAATCTATAGAAATATTAATAACTCCAAAGTAATTAGCACTATGAAATTTGGATAACAAAATAGAGTTTCACGTCGTAAAATATATCCATTCTGATTTTTAATTTATTTTTGAGACATTTTGAGATATATTTTTTGATCGAAATTTCTGTATTATAAATATTTTTTTGTTTTCCATAATATATCAAATTTAAAGGCATGTCTGCCTGTTAGTTATATTGTTTCACGTCAAGAGTGTAGATATTAATATGAAATATCTTTAAGGGCAAAACATGATTGGTTCCTTATTTGAATTTGTACTATTTATCTTCGATATAATAATATTTTGATTCATACGCTTAACTTGTACAGTATTACATCGTATATAAAGTATATTGTCATTTTGAATATATTAATTAAATAGCACATAAATAAATCTATATACGAATCTAATAATATTCCATTAAATTTTGAATGATTGGATATGCTCTAATGAAGCGGCATCATTCGGTTGACCACTTTGGTACATTGTAGGCCCTTCAGTTATCAAGGTATGTAATGTTATGAATAGCAAGATAAAGCAAAAAACTTGTGGTAATTTCTCTCTTCTGTATTGAAAACTTATAAGAATTTGGTGCATTAACAAGACGCAACATTGTACATAAATTATATTGAGATGAGTTTACTTTTATTGTCTGTTTATCACTTACTGTATATTGTTAAAATAAACTATAATCATATAACCAATAAATAGAAACGAAATATTATTTTCTTTCAAATTCGTCAATGTTCCAACTCTTCTGAATTGTAACGAACCCTGTTTGAGTTTGTAGAACTAATTTAGTTTTATTTCCTCCTTCCATGAGCGCCAAAACTTAACCTGAGCGACAAATTGGTCTCACGGGCGTTTGATAAGGCATGATGTGGGTAACGTTCATCCGTGAGGTTAGCATCGTTAAAATGCATAGGCATTAAGGTCCGTTACATTTGAAAAGCTAGCAATTTAATTGACTATATTTATAGGTAACCAATGGATAGTGTAAATATCCACTTCTCTACAATCTTGCTAGTCCATCCCACATGGTCAGCTAAAGAAAAATTCTAGAACAGGCAACTTGAACAATAACAAAAACACTTCACAGCTTGTTTGTTTATATCCCAAGTTCTATAGAATATCTCTACCACACTATTCGGACGTCCACCTTAGCGCAACAAGCAGTTACATTCCACCCGTCGTAATATGTACACGCGTCTCATCTACGAGCAAATCGATTAAAAGGTTGAGACATTCGATTCAAAGCGTTTTGCGCGTAATAAACACTAGTTTATTATACGCATGTTGAAGATTAGGGGCTGGCAGCAGAAGGGGCTTCGCCAGCAGAGCCGGCGTGTGAGTATTGGCATAGTATTTATACAAACAAAATCAAGTGGGTTTTATTTCTTACTTATTACTTTATTTTAAGGTCAAGCTACATAATGTTACCATTATGAGTTTTAGAATCAAAGAGTAACTAGTTTAAGGGAAAACTGCCTCTCAGGTAATTCCGCATGTGTTGCAGTCAACAATTCAGACTTCCGACATCAAAATTCGCCAAACTATTGTATTGATAAGGTCGAATGTTCTTTTATGTTGATCAAAGAGTGTACTAGGTAATTATGCCAAGTTTTTATATTCCATGAGTGATTAGCTCAAGAGAAAACTGCCTCTTGGGTACTTCAGCATCTGTTGCAATGAACAATTCAGACTTAAATTCTTTGTCTGTTTTTTGCTACATTAACTCTGTGGCCCTAATAGTTTAGAAAAAAGGGCCAAAATGCAAATTATCAATTAGATTGTTCTTCAGTTAATAATTTGTAAAACCAATTTGGCTAATAACTTCTAAACTATTGAAGCAAAGGGGTTCAACTAACATTTTTAAATAGGGAATGATAAACCCTATCTATTTTTTGGTACATGGGCACAATGGTTTTAGTAGTTTAGAAAAGAGGGCTAAAAAGCAGTGTCAATTTGCTTTTTGGCCCTCTTTTATAGTTGTTCGGTTAATAATAGGTTGACCTGTAATTATTAAACTATTCTTTTAGCCGGTTGAGATGTTGAACAGTATGTTCTTTAATTTAATGTAGCTTAATCTTAATTGTTAAAAGAGTTACACTCCATTAAGTGGCTACGGGCGTACGCATTAGAAATCGACGAGCAGGTACTGGAGAAATCGGTCGCGCGTGAGTGGAACGGAGGGAATACTATGCGCCGTGTTTGGTGTTAGAGCGGACACGCATTAGACAAGTCCGCAAATTTTGGCCCGCGCGAGTCGTCAGGTAAGCTGGGTGTCGGGCGAGATGCCCCGCTTGTTATTGTTTACGTTCGACGCGACTATTCCGATACGCTTTCACTACGCCAGTCAGTGGCACTTCGCTCGTCGGAAAATAAATGCCAATTTCTTCGTGTTTTATTAATTCTGTTACGAACAATCCGCACAAATAATCGTGGTGTAAATCAATTATTATACGGTGTTTTCTGTGCGCGTTATGCGTAACAGATGCGCGAATCATTTATTTTAATGCCATTGTTTTTCAGTGTTCCATCCCGTGTTAGTAATAGAGCCTACAATTGAGAATCAGTCCACGTGTTTTGATAAAGATCGGTGGTTACTATTTAAACTCTTGTTGTTGTTCTTAAAGTGTTCTTAAAAGGAACGAGTTGCATGGGACATTCACGAGATTTATCTTAAATATTTATCAAGTAGGTTTTCTGCAATTAACGCGTAGCAATTTTTTTGCAATTACTCGTATTACGGTGAACCTTTGATATTCTTCTCTACAGTGTTCAGAGTCTAGCGTGTTCTTCAGATGCTCCATTCGCCGAGCTCAGAATAAAGCAGTTCTTTTTAGAACTATCACTCTCTCTCTTTGAATAAGAAATAATTTTTTTGCTTTTAATATATATACATTGCAGTAGTTTATTAATTATTTTAGTTGCATTTTGCGTGTTTTGGTAGTACAAGTATGATATACATTTAAAAATTTTTAAGCCAATGGCAAGCCTTTAGTTAGAAATACATTAGTTGACGAAGTCATAGCCAGTGTATTGTAGTCTTCTATGTGCGGTGGCTGCTTCTCACTCAGGCTGCCTGGGTTCGATTCCCGCTTAAGGCAAGGCTTCATTGGTTTTTCAACAATTTCAAAATAATTCCATGATGGCGTCGACAAACGTTGGGCATATCAGATATGAAATAAGTTGAAAATAAAATATTCTAAGTTCCAATTTGTTTGCTTTGTTTAGTAAACCATTCCAATAAATATACCTGATGTTGCCGTTCCACGCAGTCTGTGACTTGCTCCAGTTGTGTGGGGCCAGGCATCGCAACCCGCTGGTCGTGGGTTCGATCCTCAGCTCCGAAGAGGCCGTTTTACAGAAACTTCTAATGACAAAAGACATGGGTGACAATGGCTACACGATGGGGCTTCGCCGGCAGAGCCGGCAGAAGCCCCATCATATAACGACTTCGCCGGCTCTGCCGGCGAAGTCGTTAAGAGATCGCGCTACGCGCGATCTCTAAGACAGCTGTCTTACAAAAATCAAAACCCCGGCCTCCCCTTTCTTAGGGAAGCCACTGCGTTTTTCCTTATATTCGTTTCGAACTTATATTATTTTTCGGATTCTTCTATGTGTTCTTAATACTGTAGGTGTTAACTATTGTACATCTATTGGAACTTGACGAGGAATTTTCTAAGTCTTTTATAACTGTAGGCAACCCATCTTATTTATTTATTTGAATCTTTATTGTTCTTATGGAACTTCCATAAGGTCAATGTAATTCGGATTCATTCGAATTTTGTGGAAAATTGGTCCCTTGCAGCAAGGATCGAACACAAGACCTCTGGGTTACTACACCAAGCGCTTTAACACTAAGCCATGTTACTGACTACAAAGGAGCAAACAAAACGAAGACATAAGATCGACTTTTGAGAATTGCGTTGCTTAGCGATGAAGTATATATTAAAATGAGTTTACTTTACCACTGTATTAACTTATGACAATACATTAAATTATTAATTAATACTGTGGTAAAAATAAACATAAATTTGAAAAGTGCAAAGTCATTTCTATTCCAATAAAATTGTAGCTCTGAAAAGAACTGTTTTATTTTCTTCGGTGATCTGCATGGGAAGAACTAAACCTTTTAGTTCAGTGACTTAAAAAAAAAAGTATAAGAAATAAAAAAACTACTGACCTTAAGAATTCCATACTGGGTGATTTTTATAGTAGATAATGTTGATTCATCTTTAATTGAACTAGATGATGATTCCTAACACGGAAATAAGCGCAGTAAAAAACGTAACGGAATAGTTGCGCCAAATGTAAATAATACACTGGGCATCTTTCTGGATACCTGGCTTACTTGGCAACTCACTTATTCCAACATTTGCCAACTTATCTAATAGGCGTCTATTTCAGCACCAAACATAATTCCAAATCGCCCAAACAATTTAATATAGGTTGCGAACACAAGAAATTATTTCATATCTTTAGATGTGTACGATAACCTCGCACATTTAGTAGTGAGCCTGGCAATTAATACAACAATTATTTAAACCCTAGATAATGTACAGCGTGATGCTTGCTCATTCTTCTACACTTTAATTCTGAGATCAAAATTTGACTTCGTAGGTTAGAATATAATAGTTGTGCATCTACGCACAAATGAAACATATGACCGATGTTATTCTAATAGGGAAATTCGTGGGCACATATGAATTTTGTCGTTAACAAACCAACCAGAACAAATACATCTTCAAATGGTTTTTAACTCTTCTATTAACATCTTCTTTTCATGATGTTTAGTCTTCATGCCTTGATATTTGTTCACCACATCATAGCATTTTCTACATGCCCCTCAATGACCATAGACTTCTTAACGCTTTCACAAATTTATTTAAAATGTTGATCCATAATTAACTAAACTAGAATAATATATTAATATAACAAAACCTTGTATTTCTTTCTTCGGCACTCATTTTGCTTTATAAAATTCGAAATAGAGGATATTATATAAATAATGTCGCACTTTCTATTATTAGCGTCAAAACTTCTTTGTTATATACACTTGCAGTGCATGCACTTTAATTTGCATGCAGTAGAGAAAATCCGATTTAGGTAATAAATATACCGAAAGATATTGCTGGCTCTATAAACTAAACAAACTTTAACTGGTCACGCTAACCGGTCTAACGAGCCGAATGCCTAACCATTTTAACGATGCTAACCTCACTAACGAATAATACCCAAATCATGCAAACGCTTGTGAGACCAATTTGTCGTATAGGTTAAGTTTTGGCGCTCATGGAAGGAAGAAACAAAACTGAATTAGTTCTACAAACTCTAACAAGGGTCGCTGCAATTCAGAAGAGTTTGAAACATTGACAAATTTAAAAGAAAATAATATTTCTCATTCACATTTACCTGTTAACTTCAGAATTGTATATTTAAAGATTTTTGTTTATTATATGATTAATAGTTTATTTTAACAATATACAGTATGAGATGAACAGACATTCAATGTTTCCGTTTTATCTTATTGACTGGACAATTTAACAATATTAATTAGTAAATACAATGAGCATTCATACCTCCCTTTATTTAAACTTACTTTACTTTTATTATTTTGTTTTCGTTAACAGTTGAGAATACCTATCATGCATAGTTTGTCAAATTTTCATGTATTTCCTTTTGCAGTTTGTTCACATTACTGCAATTCGTGTATCATCTTAATTTAGATTTTTTTACAAAACTTCATAAGTACATGGCTGAATCCTTAACGAATCAGTGTTTCTATCCGCAAGTCAAATTATATTTATATTTAAAACTCTAGAAACCTCGATGGAATTGGCACATTTCGACACACGAATTTTGACTCGTGCATGAAATTTAACAGTACACATGGCAGATTGTATGAATTATATTATAAAAAGGCACTTCTTTCTCAAACCTCTAAAAATCGTGTTTTATATGAAAACTGGAAGGTATCAGTTTCAATTATAAGATTTAATAAGAATCATAAAATGTTATTGTTGTCATATTCATAATGTTCTTGTACAATATTTACAATCAAACTGATAAGCTCTTAATATTTATTAATGTAAAATTTATACTGTTTGAAATAATCTAATTTAGTTTAGTTTTGATGATATTCTACATCTACGTTGAATGATTGTTTTACAATGCTAGTGTCTGCGGTGTTAACTCTTAATCAACGATTCATTCCATCGTTGGTTTTCATATTTGAATTCAGGACATCGCAATCTTTGTGATTGCTGATAGTCATTTAATGAATTTAGTAGTTAGCGAGGTTAATAATTACCTATATTTGCTTTAAAATACAGGATTATTTAACTAGATAGAGCAATTTGTAATTTATTTATTAACCTTATCGATACACCCATTATACCCTATTTGTCCGTAACTTAAATTTGGGTATTATACGACAACCGATTGCATAATCAATTCGAACAGTCAAATTTAAAATGCTGAGATTCAAGAAATTTAACAAGATATAAATTTCATATCCTGATTAAAATATGCACAGAAAGTATAAATATTAGACCTAACTAAATTTATTGCTATACGAACAAAAGCATATAAACTTTCAATTAGCTTGGAAAGCAACTCACCCACCCACATCCAATTAGATAATTTAACTTTGGTTGATTGTTTGGACTAGTAAATAATAATTTTACATTAACACCAAATGCATGAACAAAACTAAATGCAAAACGTCGAACTGAACTGAATAAACTGATAAAAACCAACTAAAATTAAAACGTCCCAAGACGTGTACTCTAGTTTTTATATACAATCATCACATTGTGTAAATATCAAATGATTAATTAGTATTCTTTGTCGTCGCTTTAAGTAAGTGAATGATTTAATGACAACGTAGACATAAGTCTTGTCGTTTAACGTTTTATCAATACACGGTTGATAATTTGCATTGGAATGATTTTCACTATATAGTAATATGAAAATGCTGTGGTATCAATACCAATAACTGTAGTAACGCTTATCGTTTGGCATACCAATTGAGCAAAATTCAAAGAGCAGCACGGACATTTACAACTATTATTCAATGCAATTAAAAAACATAATAGTATTTATCAGCCTTGATAATGTCGCCATAAAATAGTAAATTGTTCGTTTACATGTTGCCCAAAACATTTACACAGTCAGCTTCAAAAGTAGTAAATTCGTTTCCACAATTGATGTATTGTCCTGATTGTGAACATTTAACCAGGTCCATTCGCGCACCATCTGGCTCTTTGCCTAGTCTATGTCAATTAATAATATCAGACTTTAAATCCACATGTTTTCGGTTGAGTATCAGAATGTGATGCACGCCAACAGAAGAACGAACACAATCACTCTTTTTACAAGATGTACAAAACTTCCCCCTGATCTCATACAAGATGTCCTTCCTGTTCATTGACAGTATATCCGTTTCCGAAACTGCTCATTTCGCGCTTCTGGTTGAGTGTCTGCGCCTGTAGGATCTGAGGGTTTTGATTGGTGTTATGAAGCACATCGGGTGGTGGGACTGCTGAATGCTGATGGCGTAAAAGTGATCCATTTTGGGGAAGCGGCGGGGTGGCCGGTGTCATATGACTTAGATGCGGGTGTGCCGGAATGGGTGGCGGATTCTGAAAATCCAATGGTGGCGGGTACGATAAGTAACGATCGGACATGTTAAAGTAAGAACCGTCCGCCGGTGGTGCCGGCGAGGGAGCACTCACATATGACGACTTGGCTACAAAAAGACGAAACAAGAGATTACGATACATGCTTGACGGGATAAAGTTAATCACATGTAAAAAGGGGCAATGGGTAATTACCTGACATGTTGCCGTGATAGCCGAGGATTTGATCGTCTCGCGCGCGGTTGCGATCGATGTGATGTTGGTGTTGGTGATGGTGGTGATGCGGATGCGGCAGGGTGTGAGTCTTGTGTGCCATGTTGGGTTGAATTTGCATTTCATATCCTGGACAAACAGGATAGGACTGATAATCCTGTTGGTCCATGAGATAAGTGCTCGCCGCTTGTTTTCTGCCTTCGTCCTGTATTGCAGAGGAGAGGAACGTTTAATTTAATATATACCGCCGAGATTTGGGACTCGGGACAATGAATAGCAGATTAGAAGTGTCGATATTACCACGTATTCATTGTTGCTGCCCTCGTTACTGTAGGTCTCGCTTTTTTCGCTCACAGATGATAGGGTTTCGCCGGTGACGGTGTCGTTGTAACTGCTGGGGGCGTACATTTCAATCGTGGCGGATTTGCTACTCTGGTTGCCTTGATCTATAAAAAGTAATAAATTAATGATTTGTATTAGAAAAATTGCAAAAACAATATATAAAGGAAAAGAAAACAAACCTCTAATACGTTTCGCACGTTTTCTAAAAACACAAGCAGCTACCAAAACAATATTGATCAGCAACAAAATAATTCCAATGCACGAAACACTAATGATAACCAATCTGGGAAGGTCTTGTTTGTCAAGCAAATCTTCCGGAATGATTTTCTCAACATGATCATGATCATAAACTGAAACAAAAACGCAGAACACTTAATTACCTGCGAGCCTCTTCTTAGCTCTGCGATGAACGCAGCAAGCAATTAGGAGGACATTCATCAATATGATCATAGTGCCCACAACCGTGCCAGTAATAATTAGAAAGCCAGGAAAGTTTCGGAAGTTCTTTTCGTCCAAACTAGGTGAATGATACGAAGGAGGTACTTTATCTAAATTAATGCAGAGTTAGTAAGCCAATCGCGTTATTAATTTCGTAATATTAGCAATAGATCATTACTTAGGATTATTTTACTCCTTGTTTTTAGATTACTTACTTGATGTTCTTGCGCTGACTATGTCAGGCATGTATTTGCTGTTGCCCAGTTTGTTCATCGCCATGATAGAGAAGACATAGCCCGTATTGAGTTCAAGTCCCTTGACGGTAAACTGGCTGTTGTTGTGCGGCAGTACATCCTCATATTTATAGCTGACGTCGTTGATCTCGCGATACCTGATCCTGTAACTTGCTTTCATACCTCCATCAAAACCTGGCGTCCATTGCAGGGTGACGCTCTCGTGCGTGACGTTGGCAACTTCTAGCAAAGTTGGCATATCCGGGGCGGAGGTAACTTCTAGCCGCGGGGAGTTAGTCGCAAATCCCAAGTCATTCCTTGCCACGCACTCATAGTTGCCGTAATCAGAAGAGGAAACGTGCGTGATAATCAGCACTGATTCCGATACAAGTGCATCAATTTGCTTGTAGGTGGTGAAATATTTGCCGGTGGTGTTGGCATTGATTGGCGTACCGGCACGTGCCCAGGTGAATTTTGCCAGAGGCGAGGCGGACGAACGGCAGGTAATTTTTGCAGCCTCCCCTGCATCGCTGGCAAACTTCATTAGGATCGGGGATTTATCCATCTCGGGTTTATCTGTATTAGGAATGAATTCGTTAGTACGTATTTCTGCTTCGTGACAGTGCATAAAACTTTACGTTTTACGATGAGCATAACGTCCATTGTGGTAACGTTGCCAATGCCGTTGTTGACTATACACTTGAACTTGCCGAGGTCGTCTCTGCTGACGGCGCTAATTCGTAAAAATGACGTACCATTTTTGTCATACATCGTCGACGTGCGAGCCATAAAGTTGGGGAAGTCGTCTCGCTTCCACGTGATGAACTCGTCGCTCATGGGGTTGCCCGTGGCGGTGCATGAAATGGTGGCATCTTCTTTAGGACTAACAATCACATTTTCACTGATCGCCGAAATTGAAGCGGCATCTGAAAAAGACCCCAAAGAGTTACATTATTGTACATTACAACATAGATAGATTTACTGATCATGTGATCATTTGATTGATTAACTTACATTGAACAGTCACGTTGATGCTGGTCATTGTGCTGCCCTGAGAATTAATAGCCTCGCATGAATAAATCCCTGCGTCGTTGCGACTCAGCTTTGTGATGTTCAACACGCCCGCTTCCGATATAATACGCTCCATGCCAGTGCTGCTTGACGATTGAATAATCGGCAGGCCGTCTTTGGTCCAAGTGTACTGAATGTTTTGTGGATTACCCTCGGCCTTCAGGGAAATTATCAGCGGCTCGCCCTCGACGCCAGTTACGGCCTTTTCGTCCTCTTTATCAAAAACTGGCTTATCTGAAAGCAAATAAAGGTCCGTGTGAAGCCTAAGTATTGAAACTAACACCGCTACAGATTAGATATATAAACTTAGATATAAACTTACATAAAACTTGTAGCGTGATGGCGTCGTGCACGGAGCGCTGAAGGGCTTCGTTCTTGGCTTGGCAAGTGTAAATGATGCCATTCATTTGCTCGGTAATATTTAGTTTCAGCTCCAAACTGGATACCTTGCCACCGTGTAAACCAGCTTTGGTCACATTATTCAATCCCTGTACTGGGATGCCTTCGCGCCACCAGGATAATTTTGCTGGTGGATTACTTGAGCTGGAGTCGCACGTAAGGGTAGCCTCCTCACCGGGTTTCAACTCAATTGGGTCTTTTCTAATTTTAACAGTTTCCGGTGCAACTATAAATTCATTTTTTAATATTAGTATTTAATTTATTTTGATCGCAAACAAAGAAGAAACTAAATTACTTACAATGAACACTCATGGTAACCGTCTCGAATAATGGGATCTCGGTGGCAGAGTTCGCGGCCTCACATCGGTAGCGCGCCTCGTTGTCGGTAACGTTAGTGAGAATCGTTATCTCAGCCGATACAGATTTGTCAGTGGTTTTTAGTGTGGAATGGATTTTTTTGTCGTTTTTGTACCACGTCATCGTAGCCAGTGGATTGCCTCCTGATGATGTGCAAGAGATTTTTTGCACTGTTCCTGCCGTAATAGGCTGGCCCTGTGTGTAACCGTGGATGAACGGCTGGCTCGGTGGATCTAGACAATATTTTTTGCATTAGTCGTGTTGGAATTAATAATAAAAGACGACAGCTCTTGTCGCAAAGCACTGAAGTAAAGCTTCTTACATAATACGTTGATGGTGTGCGTCGACACGACATTCTCGGTTAATTGCATGTTAAGCCCGTGACAAATGACCACCAAACTGCGCCGGTTCGGCTCGACGACAGCTGTGATATTCGACGTCGTTATCCAGCCGCCAGCCGGCGAGACCACAGTGCGGGATGTTGCATTCTTCACTTGCCGTCCAGACACCATCCACTTGATGTCGGCAGGTGGGTTACTGTTGGCAGTGGTGCAAGTTAGTGGCACCGGATCGCCAACACGCGCCTCGGTTGGACCAGAGATCGTAACGTGTGCGGGAGAGACTGGAAACAAGTACACACAATAGCAAGTTTAATATGTGTAACATTTGTACGAGCGTAATGAATAGAGCCATATCGAGATGATTTATATTAATTTTTCTTTGGGACTTACATAAGACGCTCATGTCAATGTCAGCTTTCAATGAGGCCTTGGACATAACGTTGCTGGCTTCGCAAGTGTACCTTGCCTTATTGTCGCTGGCATCTGCAGTAAAAGTGTAAACGTTTTCGGAGATTCTACCAGATGTTCGATATGCCATCCTAATCTGTTCTCCATTCTTATACCAAATTAATTGAGCAGGTGGATTTCCCCCTCGGCTTCTACATATTAATTCAACATTTTGGCCGCGTCGAACAGTTTCACCATCCGTGTAGCCTTCGATGTAGGGATGTCCCGGTGGATCTGTAATTCGCTCAATGTAATAGTATTCGGGACGCGCGCAAAACAAGAAGGTAAAAAACATAGAAGACGGAGTCACGGGGTTTAACAATGTTAACATACATAATACGCTGAGTTCCACCGATGTTCGCATATCAGATGAGAGGGCCTCGTGCTTTGCCTCGCAGGTGTACTTTGCGAGATCGTCCTCAGCGGTGGGCTTTATCGAAATGCGCGAGTGTGTGTCATAGCGCGTAATTTTACGGTGATTGCTGTTGCTAGATACTTCGATGGTCTGATCCTCGCGATTGGCTGCAAGTACAATTTGCATATATTTTTCACTCCCCGCAAAAACGCTCACGTTGTTGTGCGATACTCACGAATATTCAGCTCGACCTTCTCCCGGTACCAGACGATTTTGGCGGCGGGTTTTGCATTTCGCGCATGGCATTCCAAATGAAATTCCTGATTTTCTTTAATCTCCAGCTTTGAGTTGGGCCCATGATCTATTATATCCACCGACGAAGGGGGCGCTAAAATTAATTATTTGATTAGCTTGTTTGCAAAAATATGTTTGGACGTGGTATGGGTGGATTTAAATTTAATAATACTATATTAGAATACGACAGCAACAGAGACTTTGTGGCTTTGTGAGTCGCGGATGTGGTTAAAGTTGAAATTGTTCAAACGCGCCAGCATAGAAACCAAAACGCGGGAGCTGAAGCAAGCGGGAGTAGAATGTGGGAGAGGAAAGGAAAGGGTGCATACTCTACTGCCACAGTTAATAACGAATAGTCACTATGTATTTGTCGCACGTAGAGCCGGCCACATCGCACTAAACTCGGCGAGCATGGCAAAGACGATGGCCTATGTAAAGACAATGCTTCAGATGTGTGTAAACTAATAAAGTGGCCAATTTGAGATTTGGCGCACGTAGCTGGAGGTAACGCAAAGCGTCCTTTCCTGCCACAAATGCCGTAGACAGCATTCGGAGACAAGAGATATTGAACTGGACACTATAGAAACCGAATGGGAATCAATCAAAACTAATAGCAAAATATTACCACAAGCTAAACTGGAAGAAAAACCAAAATGTTTTAAGCCGGAAGTCAGTACCGATCACAATTAATGTTTTATATTTCAATGTGGCTTTTTTCAGGAATGCTTAAGCTGCTGCTTGCCATCGAGATAAATACACAGTTTTCATGATAGTTAATAAAGAGAACGAGAAGTCGACTGGCATCCTGGATGAACACTCCTGCTGGCTGGGAGCCAAGCGAGCAGCAGCAGTTCAACTTAGGCACCCCCGGCCACCGGAATCGAATACGCAGTCCGTAAAACTAACTTCCTGGCTACCTTTATTTTCTTCCAACTGAGATGCAAAAAATCTTGCTTGGAATTTTCCTGCTACTATTTGCTACAATCCAACCGGAAATTAAACGAGTGTGGCATTTTTCAATTGTCTAATTGGAATTATAAGCTTTATAATTAGCCGTAAACAACATCAGCAAGAAATGTGATTGTATATCAAAACAATCCTATTGTTTTTCACAATAATAAATTGATGTAATACCTGTCACTTGTCCAAAGAGTTTTCTTAACACGCTAAGTTTACTAATTTATGTCATTACCCTCTTTTGCTTATGGCAAAGCTGTTGATGTTCTAACACTTGAGTGCTTTGTCGGTGCAAGCGCAGCAAGGGTGCGGATCAGTTACGCTTCCATTTGCATTTGAATATTTGCACAAACGGAAAGTTTACACCTAAGTTTCATATAGGGGCGGTGGCAAGCGCATCATCATATTAACACCAACGGAATGCAACTCGACGACGTCCCAAAGCAAACCTAGGTCGACATCAAAAGGTTTCAAAGAATGCGAGGAATGGTAGTGCAGGTGCTTGTGCTTTTTAAATTGTTTTACAATTATTTCTCCACCAATATATGGGTATCATTATTCACTATCCGCAAAAGGAAATTCCCCTTTAAATTAGCTTTATTGCTAAAATGTAGAGTGCCGGAGAAAAACTAAAATTTGGCACCATTCTGCAGCTATAACGATTAAAATCTCTCTTCTCAGCATTGTTTTCTTCGTATGCTAAGAGGACAAAATTGTCCGGGGCCGACCCCCGACTAGCAGAAAGACCTAATAAATAACAACGCGCGCGAGATGGCAAACATCGCCAGGGGGTTTTTACTGGTCGAGGAAGACATTCGTCGAGCGCTTGGCGTCGTTAGAACTAAACAAACCTAGACGTATTACGTTTATAGCTGTAAATCTGCCACGCGAGTAGTATAGCCATCTGACATAATTTACAATATCACATAAAGAAATATTACCCAAAGATAAATCCGCATGCACCACAATGCTCTCAGCTCCACATAGTTGTCTGACCAGCTTATCATGGAATAAACCCGATAAATGCCGTTTTATCCCAAACACAATTAGCTACTCGATGTTGACGGAATCGCATTAACAGCAACGAAGTGTATTGGATTAAATCAATAGATAAACAACTAAAGATTAACTTCCCAAACCAATTCAATATTAAAACTTTCCAGTGTTATCAAAATTGTGCATTTTATTAGCTCTGTTAATTTGAACCACTGCTTTGACAAACTTTCAAGCAAACAGAGCCTGGAAGCTTGCGAGTAATTACCGTGATGAAACTATAATTCGATGAAGCGTCAGATTCAAATCGCACAATCTTCTTTGCCGCCCTCACCGAATTAGCAATTTCGGCGGCGAACACGTGTTCAACACCCGCGTAACAATGCGCTCGGAGCTATAATAATGTAAAGCTAATTGTCGTTGCCAGAGATTACTCGTGATCAACGTCGAGATTATTCCGCAGGTGTTAATGGCAATCGAAATCGATTTCAACCATCCAAGCTCGTTAATAAACGAAACCACGATGAACGGATCATAACACGAATCACTAGTGTGCTTTCCAATTAAATATTTATCTTATTGCAATGGCAAGTGGCTCATCGATTGCTTAATAAATCACGCCTGCTAGCTGCCCATTTTTGCTCATGCACCACAAGGAGCAACTACCGCTAAGATATGAGTTTGACGTTTATAATCATTGATTGCATTAATTAGAGCCATCGAGACACAGTTATATGCAATTAGTTTGTTGCTAAAAAGTAATGTCGTGGTTGGTTATGGAATTTTGAGCGGACTATTTTACCAGCATGTGATTCATTTAGTTTGGGGGCATTTGTTAAACTCAGCTGTATGTGGAAGGATTCCATAATTACTTTAAAACTTGCCGGTTAACAATGGGCAAATAACACGCCACCACTGGCCATCAATAATCAAAATTCGTATGCATGCAAATTGTGTGATTGATTGTGGAATTTTGGTACCAAGGGTGGGTAAAACAATGCACAAGGGTCAAATAAATAAAAATTTAATAAAAACCTCCACTATGTTATTTTAAAAAATACTAGGAGAATGTTGTTGTCTGTTAGATTTTTATTAATATTTTTTGTTCCAAATGAAAGCCTGGAAAAGCAGAGGATATAAAGGTGAGTTTGATCTCGAGGAATTGTTAGTGAAGCTGCTTGCAAAAAAAAACTTACATATTACAGCAAGTTTTGCGTTGGCCCTGATTGCCTTATGAAATCTATTGGGTCCAACTTGGCATTGATACTCAGCATCGTCCTCCAGAGACGCATTGCTGATCCTAAGATTGTAAACACCGTGTCGTCGGTCTCCAATTACAGAGTAGCGCGGAAAGCCAGGGATCACTGTATTGAAACCTGCAACAAGCAATAATCCATTAAGTACCTAACCAGAAACAATAGGACTAAACGTAAAAAGAACAAAACCAAATGACTTTCCTTCTTCTTTGAAAATTAATCAATCAAATGGAAAATATCATGATCCCAAGGAAATTTTAAGCATAAAAAAGGGTTCATTAAGATTACCCAGCGCAAATCCATCCTTCGTCCATTGCACTTGTCCTGCCAAGTTGCCAACTTCGCACTCAAGCATTGCCTCGCCCCCTTCGAGTACTTTGACGTCGCGCGGCGAGACCCTGAAGTACTGCTGCTGGCCGGATATAGAAGGCGCTGCCACCATGAGCACCACAAGTGCTGCAACAAAACAAAAGGACATTAGTGACGGTGCTTGAGGTCTGGATGGCTTGATGACTTGATGTATCTGTAGACAATTCACAAGTGGCTACAAAGAAATAAAACACCTGAAATTAATTGATCGCCCTGACAAACAGCGATAAATTAAGCTTGAGTGCCATCCAAAAACACAGCAGGTTGTTAAATTGCTAGTTAATTATTTGTGGCATGACCGAAAACAACAAACATGTGGCAATAGCACGGAATAAATGACCATCTGCATATAGACAAAGACATTACTGTTAAATAAACGCAAGTCGGTTTTTGTTGTGCCGATATTTAAATTCTTTCATCATCATGCTAATGATACCATAGTACTATTCCAGCAAAACGAAAGATTTATCACGTTGATTCCCCAAAGGAAACGAGAGTTTGGAAGTATGCAAGAGGAAGATATTTTTATTTATTTCTAATGGTCGGCAAGGAAATATTTGTTTTCTTCTATTTGCTCCACGTTTTGATTTGTTTTCCCCTGACAAATGGCGTCAACTTTGCATGCAAGTTTTGGGAGAAATGCGCAAAGTTTTAATCATTTGCTGGAAGCAAATAAGTCAGCTGCAAGTATCCCCGCAATAATTCAGATTCTCCGTGAACTAATTAATTATTTATTTCGCGACGCTTTTGGCTTTATTTGAAAATTAACTCGTCAATTTGCAACATCTGTGACCAATGGAGTGATCTCCTCCGTAAATTCGCTCAGTGCAGCAAAGAGCAATAATTCTTCATGATACATTTTTAATATTTATTACTTTCACATGGATGATTTATTGCATGTCGCATGGCGATATTTACGTATGAATTATAATGGCGAGTGTTACTTTTTATAGGGCGTCATGTATCTGCCAATAAATTGATGCCCAGATTACATGCGCGGACTGCCTTCATGAATATTCACGCAGTGCTATTGCTGCATGCATATCTCCCCCTGCAATATCCCACTTTTTGTTTTTATGTTTTACACACGTCGCGCAGTGGAAATAATGGCTTAGCGACGCGCATTCAGTATGCACAAACCGCACAACACTCCAGCCAATATCGCGTTTGGATGTAATTTAAATGCCCGGAAATAGCGATGTAAAAATCCACGCATTTCTTGTATTTGTCGCACATGTCGATAGCATATTGACAATGTCCGCAGCACACACGAAAATCATTAACACTCGCAGGCTGACTTCAATGCGAGGTAGGCGAGAGAATCCCGGATCCCATTTTATGATTGCTGCTGCGTAATCCGAGCCTTGACAAAAGAACAATTCGCAGCTGCATATGCTGCCCGCATGCTGCTCAGAAATCAGCATTGTTTTTATTTCGCCCTCATTTTTGTGTGCGCGATGAGAGACAAAGCGCATGCATCTTCAGCGGCACTGGTGAATTGTGACTCGCAACACTCGTTGGCGAACCTTGTATGCCATAGAAGAGTGTGGATTATAAAAATATGTAAACTTTTTCTCCGAAGAGACAAAGACTTGTCGTGAGATGGCAATTAAGTGCTGTGAGAGATTTTGCTATGTTCACACAATCAGCTAAAGGGATGGAGTGAAATCCATGAAGAAAATCATGCAGATGAATGTAATTTGTCTGCCGTCTGCCAGGCACCAAAAGTCTTGGCTTTCTTGGTAATGCAATATGCCAACTTTTCTGCTCGCTCTGGGATCGTATTAAAAATTAGTTTGAGAGAAAGAGCTTGGATATATTTTTGAAGGTTTACAGTACAAATAATACAAGTTAGGAGTTAATAGATCTTACACCAAGTTGGGGTGCAGACCATTGGTAGTAACATGTGCTAGGGTAATGTTTTAGCCCCAATGACGTTTCATTTTACACCCAGATTTCTTGCCCTTTAGAATTTTTAAAAGGACCTTCTGGAATCATTGTTAATACTCCAGTTTCCAGTTTTCAGGTTTGATGATATATTGATGATCTGGTCTGCTTACAATAAAATTCCCAATCGTGTACACTTCCCACTTGTCGAAACAGAGTGTATTTGCAAATGTCAGTCTTGCGTAGCATTGCGGGTATAGATATTCACATTGACACAAAATGAAGTCAATGACAAATTGCGCTCCCAGTTTGAAACATTATTATTTTCCACCCCGCGTATCACTCGACCCAAGAAACAGTCGTTCGTCAATCAACGAGCGTGTTTAACTATTTATTAACGCTAGAAGCGCACGCCGCAACACAAAAGCGAAGATGAAGGAGTGCGATAAAGGGAATCGTCGAGCATGAAATCGTTATGCGTTGTTCAAGCGCTGGCATTTGCCGCGGTTTGCATGGGGGAATATGTAATGTATCCGCGGAATAAGACATTATTCGCCGCCGCCGCGCCGCCCGCCCGTGCGCTATGGCGGACGCTTCAGTGCCGCATCGCTGGCGCTGCCTGGTAATGAATGTTTTTATGCGATTTCATGCTACGTTAAATGCGTAATGTGTAATATTCAATTAACACCTCGTAATGGTGTAAATAGAACGCAGATAATCGCAGAAAGAAATAAACTTGTAGAAGTTAAAAGCCTTCAATTTGAAAACATCAATAGATAAATTTCTTGGTGTTGGAACCATAAATAATGCTGCGGTCACATAACCGGAAGACGTACCACACAAACTCATTAAAAACAGGTCCGCTAATTGTGAAACGTAGATCTGATCATCGTACTAGAAAGAGATGTCAGCCATAAATGTGTATGTTAATACAGATAGCAATGTTCGTCGTGGTTCCCACACTTCTTGTGAATGAATCCGAAGCCGCAGAAGAGCCATCAAGAACCAGCACCGCCCGGACCAGCGACTCAGCCAAGCAGGTCACATAATTACTACGGTTTCATTAAGCCATAGCCCCATTTGCATCTACTGAGCCATTCTAAAGATGTGTTGGCGTCGATGAGCAACTCGATTTAATAAGATTATAATATCGACAGCATCGATATGCGGGGACAGGAAGCAGGCCATTTAAGGTGCGCATGCATTTTTTATTGACGCTATTGCAGGATGGAAGGAAGCCGCCGGCGTGGTGAACATCCGGACCGCACGTCGCTAGAATCACTAACCAGGCTTCTTGATCGTAATTTATGACGATATAGTTGATTTCGTGCCATCATTTGCCACCCGCTGGCAGCAGCCCAGTTGTATCGGTTTAATTTGTGAAAAGTTCCACAGTTAAATTACGTTCGTTAAGCGTAAACGCTCATGAATACCTTTAATCACCAACGCTGCTCCTCTAGTGCTCTACCGGCAGTCGGAATTCATTTAAACGTGGCTTATTAGTTGGGAAAGAATACAATTGTTGCAGTGACGGCGGCGGAATAAGAAAAGGCTGAGAATTTCCACAGATAGCGGAAAACTCGCGCTGTAAGTTTATTCATTTTAAAGTTTCCAAGAAGGTATTAAATTTTGCTTGGAAAATTACGCATATTTTTGCGGGCTGGGATTTCACAATGGAACAAATTAAAATTTATTTTAGTGTGGTTTATCCATTTATAACAACTGGTTTAAGTTCATATTGAAGTATTGATTCAACTTGTCGGAAAGTTAAGGCAGTTTGCAGAAAAAATCCATCTCGAACGCTGTGAATTTACACTGTTTGCGGTGAGAGTCCTGACTGGCATAATCCGAAGCAGATTTAGTTTGTTTAGGGTTTTCGTCCTCCTCAATCTCACCAGAATGGACTTCCACCAACGCTCTACATCTAATACCAATGCGCAAGTCAAAAACAAACATAAAACTCTTTAAATGATGATTTGCTGTTTAAAGAGAGTCATAAAGAATCAGAAAATCGTAAAATCAAGAAAGAGTACAATAAATAATAACAAGAATTTCGTTTCGTGTTGTCTCTGCACCAGCAGCAAATAATCAAAAATTGAATTATATACGGTAATATCCTGCTCGGATTGATTTATAAGTACGAATGCAGATGATGTGAAAATAGAGGTTGCATCAGAGTGCGCACATCGAAATGGATGAGCGATGTTCGAGTGCAGTTTGTAATTCAAGCTGCCGGATTTAACTAATAAAAATCTCCGTTTGCATCACTGATTCAGTAAGAAATATCTGGAAGATAAATGTGCTACGTTGTGCTTAGTTATCGATATTTTTGCCTGAATTGCCAGAGGCTGCACCTACTGATCATCTGCTGCTCTCCAAAGTGATGAAATCACTCAAGAGACATCAAAAACAAATAATGCGTTTTGCATTTTTTTTTCTTTTTTGGCCGAATGGTTGTAAAATTGATGTGGCTGCGGCTGGCATCGATTAATGAGGCGTATTTTATGTATGACGCCAGCATACATTCGATAAAAGGCGACGGTCAATATTGACGAAGCGAATTAGGCGGCGACGGCGGCGGCAAACACAATTGGACACGCAATGCGCGCTCAATGTGTGCGTTTTACGAATGGCGATTTATTTATTTATCTCTGTACGGAGTTGCTTTATCTGCTTCGCAATTCGACATGGAGCCATCAAGCACGCATGGAAAAATGGTGGAACAATTCGAAAGTCATGCTTGACGCGTAGGGATGTGTGGGGTGGTGATGGTGGAGGATGCGTTTTAATAAAAGCCTTGCATAAAATCCAGCGCATCACTCGATTTTTCCCATCGAATGCCACAACGGCACTATTATAAATTCATCACAATCATTTCAATTAATTTATTCGGCTCTTCAGGAACCGGCTTTCGATGCAAATTAAAATTGATTTAATTCTATTCAAGACTAGATTTCATGCGGTATTTAATGGAAATCATTTATTTAAATGCACGTGCCAACAAATAAATTGTTTTTATTAATTTATTCCAAAAGTACATGCCCTTTATTTGTCGTAACCTCAAACAGTACCGTTTTTAATCCTCTCAGCAAACAGAGTGAAGAAAAGTGTAAACATGAATGCATTAATTACCAGACATGTCATGTAGAATTAAATTATGCACGTACAAATGTTTGATCAGTTTGTTAGGGGATGCAATACTGAATAATGCTAATAAAATGTTTGTGGGTACTTGCTTAAAACGAGTACTACTTAAATAATTATTACTCGCCATCATTTTTTGCTAGTGTGCTACTTTTCAACGTCTGGGAAAAACCGATTTAATAGTAAGCAACCCAACTCCAGTCCAAACATTAAAAAATTTGTGGAGTAAGCGGGCGCAATTAAGTTAATGAATTAATCCGCTACGGCAGCGATGTATCGACGCATACAACATCCAGCGTTCGATATGTATTTGGTGGTTCTGCGAACTAATTAGTCTCGATTACTTCACTTCACCTTTTTAATCCGCCGCCGAATTGGAGCGGGAGAAATGAAGTGAGTGCATCGATAAAAGTACGAGTAATTGATGTCGTTCATAATTAGAATCACATGGGCCAATTCAACTCAAACAACTAGACTTTATTTCGGGCAATATGTCAGTATGAACACAAAGCAAAATTAGAAATTAAACGCGCAAATATTTCACTTCCTTGAGTTGTTTATTTATATTTAGCAGCCAATTAAAAACGTATTTAACAAACGATACGCTGTCACTTACTCGCAAGCAATTACGTGCCTTTTTCGTTAATTAAAATGCATTTATTCCGAATGCCAACAAACGCACCGCGGGCGGGCAGCAGTGCATTGCTACCTGTTACCAGCGAGCAGCGGAAATTAATTAAGAATCGTGCGCGTTCCTACGCGCATTAGCACGCCCGGCACGCCACGGCAATCCGTCCGTTTTTAATAACAACTAATTAATTGCGCTGTGCAACGATTTGCACTTATCGCCTGCGTTTTGTTCCAGTGCACTTGTGCACAATGTGCGTGCAAGCACAGTTTATTAATGGCAGGCGCCACCACGAACGTTTACGCCAGAGTGAAGAGTATGAATGAGATATGCGCACAATGGGAATCGAAACTGTGGTTCATCATTCATGCGTTGGGGCATTTGATTAATGCGGCGTCATTTTTAGAGAAGCAAAGAGGAGTAGTTTGAAGTGTACAAACAAATCATCTCGGATGTTGAGCAAACAAATAAAAGTAAAAAAAAAAAAGAATAAACCGCCACAGCCATGGCAGTAAAACTCCACAGTTTACTCTAAGAGAAGAATAAATATTCTACATGATCACATTGATATGATTGAATTGTAATTAGAAATGTTTCGTATTGCGCAAGGAAATTCCTACAATTTTTAAAGTCACATTCTAGTTTTATTATTTGATGCAACTCATTTTCACATGTAATGCGATTAACTTAAATTAGCAGCATTGCGTCGGCTCATTTAGCGACTACGCCGCCGCCGCCGCCAGCCGCGCAATAAAATATTTTATAACATGAAGAGCTTTTATGTGCGCTCCCTTTACGGCCGCAGCAAATGTTTCCATCGACTTCGCATTGACGCATTTCTAATATTCCCTCAGTTGCGAGCATCCATCGCGCGCGAGCCATGGATTCTAATGAGACTCTTAATTTGCGCAATTATGAAAGACGCGCCTGATAAAAACGCAATGGGCCGCCGCATTTTCGACGGTTATGTGGAGGCAATAAGTAAGCTTCCGCTCCCGACTCCGAGGAGAAATCTTAATTGCCGTTTGGAAATTAGAAATAATGGCGTGCGAAGTTGGCATCCATTGTTCCTTTTATTATGTATTATCCAGTGCCGCATCCAAACATATTAAACGTCCAACATGAATGCGGTGGATGTATTTTGAGAAAAACTTTAGCAGCACTTTAAATGCAAATTCAGCGGAATTATTCCCATATGAAACATACACATCCTGGGTGCTTAAAATGAAGGCAATTTTTTTTCCGTCTTGGCAATTTCAGGAGTTTCCCGGCAGATTAAAAACCGCTTGATTGCAACAAGACTGCCACATCGTGCATGCGTTGAGATGTTGGGAATTGCAAAAAGAAACAATTCAAGCTTAACACTGGCACTTTTTCAGATAGTAAATTTGGAAAAAGATCTCGATCCAAATCGCACTGTTCTCGGGGCGTTCTTTTCTGCCACCTTCTCAAATAGTCGCCGATGGCGGCATCTACAACATATTACGTTTACTACACGTTATCCTGCGCTCTTCCTGCTGCAGTACTCATTCATTCACTTCGCAATACGACCCGGCTATGAACGCCTAAACTTTATTGAGCATGTAATTGCAAATCGTAAAGAGTATTGCGCTGAAACAAAAACGTCGCGGAAATAAAGTAAATTTTTCGGGGCGCGCTCTACACCAAATTTATTTTGATTTCTCATGGACGCCTTTTAGGATAAACAGAATTTAGCACTGGTAGCAGCACAAGCATACGTTGCACCCGCTTTAAGCATTAAATGTGCATGAATGTAATGAATATAAACGAGAGATGGTGGCACAATTGCCATAAGTAAGAAGTATGAGTAGCAGGGAGCAAACAAAATAAGGCGTTTGGGAGGACGATAGCGCGATGCGGATATGAGCAGCATAAGGCAGCAGTGGCACACAATGAAAAGCTCGCATCCCCCAAAGTGCGGATGCGTCGCACCCGAAACGTGTTGTGCTGTAATATGGACATTGCGATAATATCGTTTTGGGTTTCGTTTCGCGCTTCGGTTTAGCCAGCGTGGAGTTGCAGGCAATGAGAGCACAAATTGCCGAGCGTTTCCCAAACGATGAAAACATCGCCGACGTTTCCTAAACTGTTTCCCTTGTATACAAATTTCCCGTTATTATGATTGCCAGCGCAGTGGTGAAGCCAGAAACCTCTTTGCACCTCGTCCTACACTCATCCAGCATCAATGCATCCTAACTGCACCAAATAAAAGACAATCGATATCTTGTTAACATATTCCGTAATCTAATCCGTAACAGTTATATAATAGTGAATTATCAACAATTTGCAATAGCGTTCAGCATAATACGCATGTGCGAGGAGATTCATGGAATATTGTATTGAAAATCCTAATAACTTCCCATGCTGGAAATGAAGCAGTACGTGCACCAACGGCAGGCAATTCGTCATTGTGCATTGTTTCGCACGTGGGTACCGACCGACTCCTCGCATTGCACTTCAATCAAATGCAGCCAGCACGAGATTACATGAAGTAGATCAAGATTTTTCATTTTATTCTAGACCGCGTAGGATAACTGTAACCGCACCGCAAAACAGCATCATTACTTTGCCTTTCACGTACCACGCCACAATAGAATTTTGCAAGAAAATCTATACTCGATTTGATTGGATCAAAGCAAACACCATCTACATCAAACAATAGCAGTTCAATGTTATTATTTATTCCGCAGCATCAGAGCGATAAAAAGACATCATTCATCACTGGTGCTGATGTGGAGCAATTTGTCTCTATTGGCAGCCAACCAAATTTATAAATATCCAAGCGTCGTGTTCGTTTAATACACGTTTATCATTAATCGAATCGACTTCCTGCCACTTTTTTATTCGTGTACCATAATCACTTACAAGATTCTACTCCAAGGCTAGTGACTGGGCAGGTTGCAAGAAGACGAGGTAGACTGGTATATTCATTGGAATTATAGGAGCAAGAAAAATCTATATCCGTTACGTCATTTCCGCTCGGCCATCAGCTCTGGGCCTGGTGTTCTTGACCTTCTTCGAAGCCTACGCGACTTCGGCGTTGATGCACGGCGGACACGCATGTATGAGTATGCAGCAGAAGAGCATGATTATAGCCTTCTGATATAGTTACCGGACAGGTAGATGGCTTGCTTCGTGGCCCGCCCGTATGTCGAGTGAGGAAGAGACACCGATGGACGCTTGGTTGCGGTTCAGTGGCGCGCGCGCGTAACAAATCTGGATATTCCTAGCATCAGCTTCGGAAAATGATATCTCTGCTTTGGTACATTTTTATGAGTGCAGACATGTGCCTGGTGTACTTTGTGTAGCTTTGGATATTGATATTTGATGTGCTTAGAAGAAAACAGTGCACGTTTTTTTTTTTCAAATATCGAAGTAAATTTATCGACGTCTTAATAGAGCTAGTTTTTCTGAGTCTATTTATTTAATATCTGTATGTAGAATATAACAGAAAATTTTAAAATAATCCTATTAAATAAACTTAGTGTTCACATCAGTCCAAAGTAGAGAAAAGACGCCTGATGATGATTGCTGCTACTTTGGATATCATTCCGCAAATGGAGTTTCTCTTCACTGAAGAGATAAAAATGTATTCCTAAGTAGTATCAAATTCCGTATCAGATTCCGTTTAAAATTAAATTAAAAGTAAACGCAGATAAAATGTTCGTATTTGCTTCCGTGCTGCTTCTGTGAGCGCGTTTCAATGCAAATACGCACTGCAGCTTCTGTACGATCTCATAATTGAGAGAATAATGAAATTCGCAATTGAAACAAACGCCACAGCAAATAAACATAATGCAGCTTAGGTAATGTACAATGCGTACACGTATTGTAAGTAATTGCATCGGGCTTCACTGAAAGCTTCACGACGAGTGTTTGCGCCTTGCTCGCCAGTCACATCGCTACAGAGTTGAAAGCAGAAGGCAAAAACCAGTTCAATGCGCACTGATTGCAAGTGCATTCGTGGGGCGGTTGTTACACCTGTTCGTTTTCTTTGCAGCACATTCACAGGTGCGATCAGGGCCAAGCTCTGCCATCTCCACCACGTGCGCATTTCGTGCGGTTGTTGAGCGTATAGTTTCCTGAGATGTCGGCCGCCGAAGAGCTGAAGTTGCAGCACAACTGCTCCAGCATGATGGAGGTGAAGTCGTAGTAAGACGTGTAACCTGATGGGAAAAGTTCATTCAATATTCTCCCGCTCGCAGGGACTTGCTTGTCAGGCAGCTCTGCACGTTCGGTCGTCTCTATTCATAAATGCACTTTGCATGTTGAATGCTCGTACGCGTCCAGCTAGGCAAAATCATTGATTATTCCAGAGAACGTCGCAAGCGCAAAGTTTGTATACTTTGTATACGCTTTTTGCACGGAGCGAATTAATGAGTGCACGTGAGGATTGTAAATATCGACGGAGGAAACCAGATAATCCTGAATTTCATTCAGTTTTATGCCATGCCGCTTAATTGCGCCCAACGATGGGCGAAATAGAGCAAGAATGAACAAATGGTAATCGGATGAAAAAAACTCGTCGGCGACGTCCGGACGCTCGCAGGAAACGAGAGGAAAATTGAAATTGACTGAGATTGCTTAATTATGATTAAGGTTTGTTCATGTACTCGCCACATCCTCTTTTCAAAATGTGACCAGTTATCGTGATTAAAAATAGATTACGTGATTGATTGCCTACAGAATTGACACATGCGTATGTAAAAAAAATCCCAACAGGATGCAGCTTACTGACTTCCATCTTGTTCTGCATTCTTCAAGATAGAATTGTCAATGGCTGCAAACATTGCGCTCTTGTTTAATTATACAAACGAATTTTGTTTATGGCCATTTCCTCCAAAAATAGATATCATCAATGGGAGTTATTTTCATCGCGGGACAACATGTACATCGAACGCATGAAACGACCTAGAAGAAGATGTTTAGAGGAGAAGAAGCTATAAAAAGTTTTATTAAATGATGAAAATATTTATTAAGCTGCATGTTGGCTTTTATGTTGACTCGGCGTATGAAAAATCGCTTTCTGCAGGTGTAGTATTTGCAGCCACCAATTTATTTCAAGATTAAGTATTGTTATTTTACCAGCACATCTGTTAACTTGTTGTCTGGTTGTATGAGACAACAATATTTCTTAATTTCTAAAAGTGTGCGCGGGGCAGATGTGAATTCACCTGTCTGTGATGAAAAGCACGCGCCGCGCGTTTCTAAAAACATACAACAAAAGCAGCTGCAGCGTTTCAATTTGAGTTTTGCCAGTTGGGCATAAATACGCAATGGTCATTGGTTTTCATGTCTCAACTGCACGTGTGAACAAACGCAGCACGCATTCGCAAATGCATTAAACGACTTCAATTAGCGGCAATTAAGAAACAAAGATTTACTGTGCATAATTTTTAACATAAATTGAATACAATATTCTGCGCAGCTGAATGTAATTAATGATTGTCACGCACTTGCGTGCAACCTTCCAGTTAAAGTTGACGTCTTACTCCTGGCAGTCCCTTACAGCCTGCGCCTGCTTAGAATAAGCGCGACACTCTGCGTTATAAATGAAGGGCTTTGCTGAGCGCGGCGCGAGATCGATTTGCGCTTAAGTGCCGTAATTATTTACCCATAAGACTTCTGATTTATATGCGACAGCAGCGAGATTTGCCGAACTCGGTAATGATGCAGATAAAGGGTCCTAATTTTAAATTATAATAAATCAGTTAAAGGCCTTGGCTCTGCTGTCGTCGTCGACAGAGTTGCGAGTAAGTTACTAATGGCTGCATTGCTGAGAGTGTAAGGACTATGTGGATACTAAGGATAACAGGGTGGATCTGTGAGCCAGCCCCTGGTGGTTACGCATGCGGCGCTTTTCGGTAAAGGCCCGACTTCAGCGGTCGCCGTCATTCGTCTTGTTCTAAAGTAATTTTCACACTCCGACGCGTTTCGCCGGCGATGAATCCACTCGCACGTACACCGCCCCTGCATCCGAAGGCTATTTTGACAGATAATAGAATAGAAATTGGCTATTTTATCCGAAAGGGCAGCCATCCATTATATCGCGCGAGCAACATTTCCCAGCCGCTCGTCGGACGTAGTGGAAAACTCGGCAAAACAGACGTGAGGCGACGCGCCTAATTCATATTTCCAGCGACACTGTCGCGACTAATGGTATTCAGTCAAGGAAAAAAAGTATATCGCCGTACATTGCAGAGATTTCTGCCCGAATGCAATCGCAGCCCAACGGCAGCTGACTAAACGAGGAGACGATTTTAGTTTTCAGCAAAGGAAAGTCGACGACGATATAAAAGCGCCTTCCTTTATTTTTTATGTCCCGCAATTTCGTTTTTATGTGCGAACGGCTTTTGTTTTAAGTTATAAGTTTTATTATAAGCTGGCTTTTGTGCCGGCAAATCGCTTTCCGAAAAAGAACAAACGCAAGCGCATAAAATGCACCATCCGAGAATAAACTGGGAAAATCACGGCGTCATTGAATTGATAACAATAATTTTTCTAACATGTTTACACACTCAGCAGCATTCGACTGATGATGATGCTCTTGCTGCATCAACAGAAGGTCAACATGTAGATCAATTAAAATGAAAGAACGAACAAATCAACGGCGCAAGGAGAAAACCAGTAGAACTAGGCCTCTGGAAATGCAAGAAGAACAAGTACACTTCAACATGGGCCTGTTATTGCATTATTACATTTATAACCAACGAACGCTCCTCAAATACCAAGGTTGGAGACGCTGCATTAATTACTACAGTTCATCAGAGCATAATGGAAATTGCACAGAATTAAACTACTCAAGCGTCCAGTGCAGAGCAGCAGTCAGTCTATTGTGATTTTTGTACTGTAAACGAGTACACGAGTTTAGTATGAAATGACGCGATAATACCTGATGCAAGCAATCATATTTTATTTTGTTTAATTTGTCCTGCCGAAGACGGCACCAAAGCGAATGGTAGCAGGCCTTGATATCTTGAAGAGCAAGCCAGTGAAGCTTATTACCAAACAGGTTTTCCACATCCGGTGCACATCTCGACACATCTTGCCCACAGTGCTCTCGATCCTGCTCTTCGCGTTTGTGACGGATATCTCTTCAAGTTGCTGGTGTTAAATCTCAGTAAAGCCTGCATGGTGCTATAATATTTCCTTTTAATTTCCTCGATTTTTACTGAGCAAGAAGTATTATAATCTTGTTATTAGTCAAGCAACCTATTTTACACTAGTTTGTGATTAAATATAATGCTGAAATGTTCAACGAATAAATTGTTACTTTTTATGCAGATTCTTCATTCCCTTATTAAAGTAAGAACTTAATTTGTATTGTTAAGTAACTCATTCTATTCTCAAGTCAATTAATACCTGTAAGTTCTAATTAAATTTTCTTCTTTTGTGGATGTAAAATATAATTTCCAATTTCTGCAAATTGTATTACGTCTAATAATCGTGATTATACGCATGCCGGATTGAAATTTACATACATTGTTGAAAAGAGTATGCAATTATAAAAATGTCGAGGGTGCTTGCATGTGCGGTACAAATTGAATAATGAAACGCGAACATATTCACATTCACGTCGTTATTAAACGCATAATCAAGCAATAATAGCGCAATCCGATTACACTCAATGCAATAAAAAAAAAGCACAACATTTTCATTGCTTTCAGCTCGACATAAGCAAGATTGCCCTGTCGATTATTTATCTCAGCTATTTCCTATTTATTTTGTAACGAATTGCCGTTTCGCCTTGAGTGGTCTCAAGCGTCGCGGCGCGTAAGCTGTTGGAAGCGGAACATAAACATAATTTTTAATAGTTATTATTCACATCAGCCGCAGGGCAAGCCAACACTTAGAAGACACACAATCGTGGGATTGGAGTTCTTTTCACACCCGACGCACAGAAGTGTAACGGTGGCCAGCCTATTGTAACCTCTGCCCTTGGCGGGTGCCCCCCTTGATGCACCCGCAGAGACAAAGCAAGAAATGATCAAGACGTGCGGTGCGGGAGGTGCATGAGAACGGAAGACGGAACACAATGGGTGACAGGTGAACTTTTACAACGTGGAAACAGAGTGAGTGACTCACTTAACTGGCGAACCCACGTTGGGTTTTTGCTGATCTGTCGTCGACCAGTGCCACACACGCCAAATTACAAGTACAAAGGAATTTTGGATTGACGAAAAGACTGAAACTAATATGTACTTGCATTGTTTCATAAACAAGTTTTGTATGCTTATGCAGATGTCGCTCTTGCTTGCTATTTAGGTTAGGTAACAAAAAAGACGCTAAAAATCAGCGTTTGCACGGAACGGGACACGTGATCATGAATAGATTTAAAGTACATGTTGGCACACCGTATGTTTTAATGTGGAACAACAATTGACCAGATTGTGCCATACTGGAATTATTGTCCGGGTACACCGGATATTGTTACTTCATTTCCCACTTGGTCTTATTTTCACCTCAAGGGCTGGCATGCTCTCCATGACCGCACAATATGAACGAGGCATTCGAGTATGCAAAAACAATGTTTTACGCACAATACATCACATTACAATGCAGCACGGCTTGACATTAATATTTGATGTTAATTAATACTGTAGATGGTATTTATTGAAAGGGGGACGCATGCCAATGGTAACCAAAAAGGTTGTAGATGTTCGATAGCGTTTGAATCGATTGAACACATCAACAAATAACGTGCATAACAACAAGGTTAACGTTGTTCATGCACTCATAGTTGTTGATAATTTTGCAACGATTGTTGGCGTTGCAAACAAGAGAGAAATAAAAAACATTGCCACCCTGGTGGTAGCGCAGATATGCCACCAGCATCTGCGCATTGTATGCAAACCCAACGTGGAAAACACCCAACAAATTTGCAAAGATAAATAACCTTTGGGGATACTCGCTGTGTATTCAAGTGTTTATTCATATTTACGTTCGACGCACGACTTGAATACGACAGGGAGGACCGGGAAGAGCGTTGCCATGGATGCTGGATGTTTACCTCATCATAATGTGGTACTAGGAATAGCAAGTGAAGTGGATGCGACCATAGATGAATGGAAAAAAATCAGACGTGAAGAGAAAAACCGTTTCAATTCCGCTGGTGGTGGACGCAAAAGGGTTCGAAGTGCAAATGCTTTCACGGATATATAAGCCATTAATAGTCACAAAATATTGATGCGATCCAAATGAACTTGCGTTGCATTTGCAGTACAGCGAGCAGTGAGGTACAAAGAAAAGTTTAATGTTTGCTTCAAGTTTAGTTTGGCGAAGTCCACAAGTTGAGCGATGACAGTAAATGACTAAAAGTTGAGAGAGTTTAGTCAGCACCAAAATTTCGCGTAAATTTCATTTGAAAGTAAGAAATGTATGTAAATAGGGTATGGTATGATGTCATGCTGATGCATTTATTCCCGCATGTACTTGAAGTTGTTTATTGATATACATTATTGAATTGAAATAAGTTTACTTTGACACTTGCTAAATATTTGATGTTATAAAATATTTTCTGGCATGTTGTTTTCTTCAACTACTCCTCATAATTTGGGTATGGGCTTATTAGTTGTATGAACATGATTTAGTTTGTTTCGCAATATTCGCGATGGTGGCGCAGCTATCGCAAGTGATCACAAAGTCACCGAGGTCTAATGGCTGCGAATCCTGGAAACTGTATGACAGTCGACACTCCACCACCGCACGAACAACATCTATTGCAAGTTACTCTCCTCAAACAAAAGTCTATATCTTTACATATATAATTAAAACCACTGATCACTAATATTATCTCTAACATATCACGTTTTCCACAAAAACTATTATAAATGAACTTCAATAAATAATACATTATACTCCAAAATAATACTAGTATAAACTTAAAAAAGCTAAAAAATCTATAAAATCGGCAAATAACTACGCTTCCTTCAATACTAATGATTAAGCTGAAGAAGGGAACATGCTGTAAACATTTTGACAACAGCAAGTATCAGTAAGTGTTAGTGTAAGCTCATCTCAATATTCACTGTATCTGACACTTTGTAACCAAGATCAACGAAACACTTTGTTGTAAATTAGTAAACCAAGAACGCAAGTTGCATGTGACCCCAGTAATTAAAGGTTCCTTGCTCCTACTTACTCCAGCTATGCAGTCTAATATGAGTTAATTGTTTCATGCCAAGATGGATCACTAGGTACATTGCACGCCGAAAATATTTAAAGTGTTTCAACCAGACTTAATGCCCAAGTGTCGTGGGTGAGAGACAAGTAGACCTCGTAAATTTACAAGACTTAAGTCTATAAATTAAGCACACCATGATGATGATCATCATCAAAAACCAGCAGGAGACTTGAATACTTGATGAATTACTGTGGAGCGTTTACATGATGTCCATGTCATAAAATGAACGAGTTTTTATGACATCAAAAAGTTGTGGTACTTTGTGACTTTGACCTATTGTAATACTTGAATCACATTGCACTTTGTGCCTCGTCACAATGTACCTACTGGTCCAGGACGTTTGACATATTCGCCGCCCTTAAGGTTGCAGACTTTGCACGACTGTCGCCGTGAGATAGCCGCACGAATTTCGCCTGGAAATTAAACCCGAGTGCGGGCATAATCCAATTTATTAACCGAATCATCCGCATGCTGGATAAAAAAAATGCAACGAGGAAATAAAGCGATGCACACGGCTGGCATCGACACATGTTAAACAGTTCAATTATAACGGGATGTAAATTGCATAATGGAATTAGTAAATGATGCAGTGCTGATGCAGAGAGGGCCGTGACGCGCCAAATGAAGCGGGTGCGCGTGCGGGCGGGCGAGTGTGGCACTTAATTGGGAGGCGGCTTGATTATAATTTCATCCGGCGCGGAATAGAATTAATTGGGTTAGAAAACAGGCCGCGGCGGGAATGGATTTGTCCATTGTGATGCGGGCAATTGATTTACGACAGTATTGACGCGCCGCGAAGATCGGATGCGGACGTGTGCAGCGGGAAATATATCGCCGCCGCCACTACGTGGAAAAACCGGCGACGAGGATGCCAAAGGTGCGCGGAAAATATATATTTATCGAAGAATGCTCTTAATAAATCACACGTCAAATGCAGCGTATTCATGGCTCCTGCAAAGATATTTCCGAAAAAAAAAACTAACAGTGGAGTGATTTTCATCACGTCATAATGCAATTTTAGTAAGATATTGGGCCTGTCATTATATTTATTTATATTAAAGCAGAGTAAAGAAAGTTGGACTTTGTAAAACGTTATTTATTTATTTATACCTTGTAGGTATGACAAGGTGTATATATAAATCATTCAAAAATGAGGTAGTAAACTGTTCTTACTTTGATAAGCATTTCAAAAGGAGAAAAGAATGTTTACAAAAAAGTCATCAACAACTGCCAATACATCATATTAAAGTAATTTTCTTCGGTAAACTTTTGTCTTCTGTTGCACTCGGAGCCATTGCGGGATAATCAATAATGTACCCTCATTTGAATATTTGTGCATTAGTTACACTTACAAAATTGAAATGAGTTATTTCCTTGTAATTTGCATCTTAGTCGTAATACCAAGCTTGCATACGTTCCCATTGCGCAGATGTTTGTTGCAAACCACCGTCGATTTGCATGTGTTCACTTGGTGATGGCAATGCCGGCGCGCATTTCATGCTCGCTGCTATTATAGCTTAATGATACAATTCGGAAATTCACGTGTAATTTGCGCGCTTGCCGATATGCAGCCGTTTAATTAAACGTATAACGACGCTAACGGATCTTCGATTTCCTTCCATCAAACTTGTTTACTTCCTTTTGGGGGCATCAACATTGTTTGCGCGCTTCCAGCTACTTTATCATCCCTACGCTACTGCCGCCTCCGCTACTATTTCCATCATCAAACTTTGTGCTCCCTTTTGAGAGCCAATCGTACGCTGGCGGAATGCGTTAAAGAACATTTTCTCAATTCGCAATAAAGCACACGGTGGAACATACGAAAAAATGCGGTACAAAGCGGCCCCAAAACGAAGCCAAGGAGTAATTTCAGAAAGCAGCGGAAATGGGTAAATTACAATAGCAATCCGCTTTCAGTGCATTCATTTCCTATGTGCGTCGTGATCAGAAAATCGTTTAAGACTTCCCTTTAATCAATTACTTGACCCGAATGCTCATCAAATCATCATTATACGAGCTGGAGCGTAAATTCATCAGGGAATGTTCGATATGTCAGTTAAAACGAAAAAGCGCATAAAAGAGGTTTTATTTTATATTCTTAAATTTAATCATGACATTCTGAAATTAACTACATTCAGAAATGTGTAAATATTGGTCTGCGATGAGGTTATCCTGAAAGCACAGCAAGAATTGCAATCGGGCGCGCAAATGATAAGTGATTGAGTAAATAATCGACAAATAAAATAAAAGCATGCGGAAAATATGAAGGATACCACTGGAGTAGATGCGTTCACATAAAAGTTGGATTCGTTTGGAATACAATCGCGGATTGCCAGCGCAAACATTTGCTCTGTGCGAGAGAAGTTGATACGTCTATCTGCAAAGTAGCCGGGGAATTGGCGAAATTTGCGCTAAAACGCACAAGCGTTGTTTGCTACAGAACGTGCGAAACACTTCTAAAATACACTGCAAGCTTCGATAACTAGCTTTATAAAAGAACAATATTTTTGGGAGGAATGTAAACACTGCAATAATGGTTAATTGGCAACAACAAAGATATCGCAACATTGTTAACCTACAACAAGCAAAAACGCAACTAGATGGAATGCAGTAGTAAATATAAGTATGATATGAAGAGCTAACTTTGTTTGGCACAAATTATATTTGCAATAAACTGAAAAAAGTCACTGATGCAACGCTAGATAGATTTATCTAATTAAGCGTTTATCCTGTCATTCTTTATTTCTTCACAGTCCATTGTCATTGCTAACCTAGTCTTGAGACTTGCGACACAATTCGTCAAACTTCATTTCAAAGATAAAAAAAACACTCCAAATAAAACACCTAAAGTCTTTAGTTTCTAACAAAGTAACTTCTTGGGATTTACCACTAATTTAACCACGCCAAAAATGATTCAACCACAAAAAGTAACATATTCTTTAAGGTGTTCTTGCGCTTTCTTCCTGTGATTGAAGCGGATTTTTTTATACCCCATGTTTCGTTTTAACAAGCAAAATAACGGCAGGAAGCTACTACACAAACAAAAGCAATCCTGTCCTGTTGTAACTGCTGTAAATGTACAACATAAACACTACAAATGAAGCTTTAAATTGATATTCAATTGAATCGATATGTGCTAGTTGCCGAAACGCGCAAAGTGTGCAGTCGTAAAAGTGCAGTAAACGTAAATTTGCCAGTGTTAAACGGCTAAACTGATATTGAATTGATCAGCAAACTGCCCTAAAGGTGCGGAATTTCTATTCGGGATTTATCGCTATTTTTAACGTGGAGATTCAGATTAAAGAAAAGTAATATGAAAGTTATCTTAGGTGTTTTAATTAAGAGAGGAAAAATAAAGAAAACTCAATGGTGCAGATATTTTATGATGATTATTCGCGAATCAGCTTATGAGTAGGTACCAGCATTATGCATATTAATTTATGCAAATCACCCGGAAAACGGCGTAATATCTGCACGCACGTTATGCTAATAAGACATTGCATTTGTGGTGAGTAGAGAAGCGATAAACAACGATTGGCACTAAAAAAGACTTTCGCTGTACAAGTCTAATTGAAGTTGAGACATGTTAGGTGAGTCATGTGATTCAGATTCCTTTTGTTTGCATAATTACCAGGCTGTATTTTGAACCAAATTGATAATGTTAAACTAAAAATAATTACAACATGTAAACAGCGTAAATCAAAGAACATACAATATCAATTACAAACTCCCATCAAACTACGCATGTGATAAATGAAATCGTTGGTGTATCCATCACAACTCGCCACAATCAATATGCAAACATGATCTGTGGATTGAATAGTTTTTCATTAATTACAATTACGCATGCAGCGTAAACAGCAAAGATTACCGAATAAATCGTCATCAGCACACAAATATTTCATTATAACATCCAAATTTAGTTATCAACTGGCCGCTCCAATTGCAATTGATAATTACGAAAAACAATCCTAACCGGTGTGCAGCGCATGCAAACAAAGACAAGGTGATTTATCATTGCGCGGGATTATTATTATTATTATAATTCCTATCAGGAAATAATTGCATCGCGTTAATTCGTATTCGGACAATAATACTACAAATATCAGCCGAAATCAATGACATTTAATAACATTCGTGCGTGTGCCGAAATGTATGCATTAAAAACGCTGCCGAACGAGTCCATTATCCAGCCGAATGGAAATCAACTTGCCTATCCTTGTTAAGATATTGACCCAGTTTTTCCATTTCCCTATGCAGCCACTTTACGTACCCATTGTCCCTTCGAGGCAAATGACGCGTGAGCCACACACTTGGCTGAAGAAAGAAGTTGCCAACAAAAGAATTTCCAAAGTGGACACTCGTCATTTGCTTACAGCAACTTTTCCAATTAGAAACTTGCAAAGTGGGTTTTCTTGCATCATGCGCCGAGCATATGTACATGTACTTTCATAGATGGCCATTGAAAATGCCAGCATTAAAATGCAAAGGCAATAAATCATGTATTTCTATTCGTACAACTAATTAATAGCCGGATTATTGTTAATGAATCCTTGAAGGCAACTTCCTGACGAGGGCTTTTGCTAATTATAATTAGGCTTGTTAACCATTCTTTTTCATTATTAACTCATCTCTATTGAGTGCAGACAGGGAGTCACAAAAGCAGCGATAATTTCAACTTGCTAAATAAATCAAGTACTCACCGGTATGAAGGAAGTTCATCGTGACCAAGTCTTGAGCTCGGGATGAAATAATTAATGTCCTGTCAGTGTTTCATCAATGTTTCATGTGGATCCAGCAGCTGCAACAAAAAAATGAAATTAGAGCACATCCTTTTTGTCTCTAGACAAAATGTGAAATTTGCACTGAAAGGTTTTTGGTTGATAAAACTACATGTGATCAACGAAGCGAGCATTTGCAAAGCACTTTTTTGTGCCAAAAATAGTTCAAAGAGGAACTCCAAAAAGGCTCCAATACATAAAAGACCAGTTACTATACTCTTTCTGAAGCCTACCAAACTAAATAATTTCATTTAGCTGAGTGTAGCATTAAATGAAAAGAAACAACGATTCTAATTAAATGGTAGCTGGGACATTAATAAACACCAACGGAGTAGACAATAGAAGTTCGTGAGAAAACACCAAACAAGATTCTTGGTTGCGATACATACGATTTGTAATGATTAGGAATTAACCGAGCTTATTTTTCAGTCGCATCTGTATACTCTCTGGTGGTAATTCTATTCATCTTCTGGTTGGTAATATACTTGAGTCGTGTGAGAAATTATAAAACATACCCATTCAATTCTGGTTCACGTCGGCTTCATTCAATTTGAGCTGGCGCGTTTTATGAATGAGAAAACGAAAAAGTTATAATCTTAAGCGAAGCGGGTGCATTGAGAGGAAGCGCAGCGTGATATTGTTTAACGTTCTTCATTAACATCGTTGCGGTCTTAGAAGTCGAGATTCCCAGCGTTAAAATATACGCTGCACCATCAGTATTAATCGCACCAAAATCTCTGGATTTCTTGTTTTCACGATACAATTAAAAATGATGTAATTACTACCTCCTTGGAGTACGCTTCTTTGACTCGTTGTGGACAAGCAACGACTTACTTACAGTCAACTTGATGAGAACGAGAGCGCGAGGAGATTAATAAAGTTGTAATTAAACGGATAGCGAGGTAATGTTGACGAAAACACCTCGACTACCAAGATGGTGATCCATACATCAAGCTACCTACTCCTTTATACCCACTGACTTTGCACTTGCTAAACCTGTAGCTCGTGCTGCTTCTTATTTCGCCTGCTGATAGCAACTTAAAAGTATATTAAAGTCCCAAGTTTGTAGCTTGGCTGACTTCGTAAAGGGTTTGTAATTTTCCACATTACAACTTAGCGGCGAGATGATAAGTAGGGCATACTTTATGAGGTGTCTTTTTTTTTGACTCGTTCAGAACAAGTTCAGTACAGAAACGTTTGTTAACCGGTAACTATGTTGGATAACGTTGCCAATCGAGGCCAATCAATGCAATTCTCCTTCACACTTAAATAATTTTATTGAACAAGAAAAAATTAAGCACCTGGAGGCGGAAAAAAGTTGGAGGACAAGAAAAAAATAATGGAAATAAAATGGGAAACTAGCAATTACCTTATCTTGCGTTTGAGAAAGTACCGAATTAAATAAAAGCAAAAATATGATTGCTCCTTGAAACAGTACAAACAATGCAGAATTATTCAGAATACAGCAGCGTGTTTAAATCATAATAAATCGAATAAAACGCGATTCTGTTGGCTTCTTTCGAAAAGTTTCGAATGGATTTCTTCGCTTATAGATGGTTGTTAATCTCGTATGCACCATGGCAGGTGCTCGTTTACGAAATCGAGTCTTCGCCATGCTCAGCATTAAGTCTGGGGCTTGGCGAATGTAATCAGAACGCAGCGTGCTCAACAACAGAATCTGCCATTTCTTCTAACTAGAAACGGATGAAAATGTTTATAAATATGCATACAGAGTGAATAGATAATTTGACCTGGAGTTGCATCAATATAAGCTTGAGTCGATCGAGTTGAGTTCTTGCACGTCAATACTGAATAAATAAATACAAGTTGAGATTAACAGAACTCTAGTGGGCTTTTAATGACGTCAATGTGCGGCATTCGTAATGCTTTTGCCTAGAAATATTTAATTTTAAACAGTATTTTTAAGATCTAGTTAAGTAGTCCCAAGTCTCAAGATAAAAGCAAATTGTAATTTGCGCAACAAAAACTGATATCCTACCAAGTACAATGCAGTGGAGTATATAATGCTCTGTTTAGATTATTTCAGCTGATACGTTGCTCAAAAGTTAGCAAAGTGCATGAATATAAAACGTAAATTAATGCAATAATTAGCAAATATTACGAAAATCGAGAGCACCCACCCCAACTCCTAATCTTGCTTTTTTACGATGTCATTTGGAAGATAACGACATTTTTGAGCTTGCATGTTAATAGAGCAAATGAGCGCTAATGTACAAAGGTTGCTGCAGCCGCCACCAGCAAGTAATTTCGTTTTGACTCATTAATAGTTCCATGAGTACCCAGGCTAGGTCAGAGTAGAATTGATCTTAAAAATATGTGCATTTAATGGCTTTGTTTATATTTCTCCGCAGTGGCTCTAGCTGGTGTTTCTGCAGAGGACGCAGAAAAAAACCCAAAAGCAAAATTACACGTTTAAAGATAATCATCAAAATTGTTTCCTTGCTTCCCAAGCCAGCACGAGAAATGACGGATAGAACAATAAGAGTTGCTCGGCCAGAATAAACAACACATTTATCACCAGATTTGGTAGAGGCGCACACTGATGGATGGGATCTGTTGGATGGCGAATTTTACGATTGGCATAGTGCAGTTGCTATTTCACCTTATGCCAAAATGGCTGTCGCGTGAGTGACTGGTGACTTTAAAAGAGAAAAGTGTTTTCTGAGTCATGCCAATGTGGCAGCCTGCAGAAGCTCATGAAACATTTCAATAATGCGGGCGTTTGCAATGCAAAAACTCGTAAAGTTGAAATTCTCCGCTCAATTGTACGCCGAATACTCCGGTGGAAAGGACGCAGACGCAAGATTGCAACGCGAATTTTTCGCCGATACACAAAGTGTCACATATACCAATTTCTCCCGATCGTCTTTTATTTTGCTGTACGCTTGCTCCGTCGCCGAGAATATTGTGAATATTTGCAAAAAACGGCCTCATTACAGGAAATGTCTTTTTAGTGCTGGGTCACACTCGAAAGGCGAGGAAACGAAATCAATATACATTTCAACAAGAGATGTGCGATTTTTTTTCTTTCCGCCTGAGCTTCTTTAGAGTGTGTGAAAATCTTGGGTTGAAAGGAAAACCGCCTAAGCGAAACCAATTTGATATCACAAGCAGCGCGTGCAAGAAAAACATTCGTTTCTTCAAACCCGCAAACGAGTGTTACAGAATGCATGTTCAATCCGATCCGGCCAGACTGCTTCAAGCACATTTACCTGTTTTAAACATAATTATTTTACATCTTTGAAATATCCACAGCACATTCCACCTCTTCAACTATAAATTGACTAGAAGAAATTAAGTCAGTGCTAGGTTGAGTAAAGCCCTTAAAGTTGGTATCGTGTCAAACGCCACAGAACCATTTCTTGCAGCTTTGGGGCCCAAACAGTCTAGACCTCTAACATCTAACTCCACTAAGTATCAACGCGGTGACGATTAATACGTCTTTATACACAATGTATAAGCAGTTTTATGTGCAAATGTCTGCCAATCGCAGCAACTGTCGCGACAGACGCACAAAAGCTCTGCTCTGGAAAAAAAAAGATACTTTTACGGTCATGAAATAGCAATGTCTAGCGCCTCGCAGGCGTAGTCTTTGTCAAAACCGCACGACACTGGTCCCTTCATAGAAAATGATATTATTTGAAATGTTCCTTATATACTTTTCATATATACTGCTATTTATTCTAAGCGTTGTAATATCAGAAGAGACGCATTAAAAAGCTCAGTAATAATTCTGTGTGTGTATTTCTTAACGCTTCATTATCTTTACGATGTTATTAGCAGCATAATGGACGCTTAGCTACAAAATCAGGTTTATTATGTTCTAGGAAGATCCAGAATTGAATTTCAAGAGGGTGGTGGTTCAGGGTACTTAAAATACCAAAACATGCAGGACATACCCAAATTATTGTAAGTATATATCCATTTAACGACACTCTGATACACTATGATTTAAGCACTGGTTGAGGTCCTAGTTGCCACAACACACACGAATCCCTTTTTGCGGAGTACCGCGAACAACCGCAGTGTTTTGTACACTGCAGTGAGCTGAGGATGTCCCTTGTCAAGCAAACTCCACCACGTGGGAGAGAAGCGCGCACGGTTTAAATATAAAACGTCTGCACAAAAAGCACTCCAGCGCTATTATGCCCGTGTTATGAAATGTTTACGATCATGTGTGACAGTATGACAACACTGGAGATGGAACCATGGACCATGTGTGGATTGCTATTATTTTTGGAGCACTAGCAGCAGACAACTCGTAAATAAACCCAGTGATGGTCTCACGCGAATTTTTATTTCTATAAAGTCTCTGAGATAGTGTTGATGCACATGTTCCAAATGCACGAGGTATACACACCAACCGATCAGCTCTGCGAGCAAACCTTGACTGTCGCGCGGGCAACCGACTTAAGACGCTTGAGTCTCAGAACCAGAGCCACGCTGCGCACTGGATTCAAACTCGGAGGGCATTGGTGGCAAAAAAGAAACACTACTGCTCTTCGCTAGTTGCTACACATTCAGCTCGTATTATCCGCTCGATCCGACTCCCAACTTGCTTGAGTCCACTCTGAGAATACAGGTTGGGTTGTTCAGAACGAGTTGGAAGAACGGCAGGTGCAACCCGAGCACAGACCTTCGCTGGTCACTCAATGGCAACGTGCGAGCGGATGTAGCCGCAGATTCGGGGACAGGTGGAAAGGGAATTATTCGAGTAATTATAAAAAATAGATGAGTGAGAAGCAATCCTTCTGCCTCTGTGGATGCATGGAAGCAGCGTTAATGCGTCCATTGCACTGGAGCGGGATAGGCTAAGAAAAACCCGGTTTTCTTCGAGAGATCGAGCTGCTTACACGCAATACTGGTCTATATCGCTTGCTTTGATTTGGAAGCAGCATCTTGCAAGATGCGCTCACATCGATCCGATCTGCAGAACAGGTAGATGATGAAATAACTCTCCAGTTTAAATGATACAACACAGTAGAAGATTGCTCGCGGCTGATTTTATTTCTCTCCTCATTTTTGTGCTTGTACAGCGTACTCCAATTAACTGGCGTTTTTGTTTTTTGCACTAAATATCATAGTCACGTTTTTGTACCACATTATTGCATCAATCAAATCATGAATGAAGTTCATTCATTCAACCATAAATAATTCTAATTAAGCTGTTCGTGAGTTTCATTCTTTTTCAACCTTATTGCATTTTTTTGCTTCGCTGATATTCAAGGATATCTGCTCAGAGAGCACTGGAAGATGGAGGCAAAGCAGAAGCACTCAGCCAAATAATCAAAACGAATGAAACGAAATAGGAAATATTTTATGTGTCCGCTTGCCGAACATTGACACGCTAAACTCGTAAAATTATACCAGAAGTGCGCTTAGCGTTGATGCAATGGCAAAGGAAAGGGCAGTGGGTCTAGAATGTTGAAACTAGGAAGACGTAAAAATGTGACCAAATACACTTCGTCATCGTAATGTACATACGAGAAAGAAATTGATAATTTATTTAAACATGATAATGCATTAGTTAAAAATCGTTTACATTATGACCTAACCTCACCTAATCCGGCTTTATTTTGGTTGGTATCCTAACTATATTAGAATGTAGATTGGTAAAATCACTTCCCAGAACTTGGTTTGCTCAGCTAAGCACAAGTTTCCAGCATGGAATGGAATGAAAAAGCGCGACGCGTCCGCTCGTTCTCCAGGGAAAATTAAATCCCTCTTGCCATTTAAAATATAAGCACAGGCCTTCTCTTCGTCAAGGCGCGCAGAGGTCGAGTGGGAGGGACAGGCATGCTATTTGTCTGCCGCCCTCCAACTCGGCTTAAAACAAGTAAGCAAACCGGCAAGCCGGAAAAAACCCGTCCGATGGGTAGCGCACTAAAAGGCAGGCGCTGGTGATGTATTAAAAGGGTAATAAGTTAGCATTTTTAAAACAAAGATTTCCCCATGCCATCCCGCAAGGATTTCCTCTTGCAGCAAAGCCACGGAGTAGATGACTCAAAACAAGGTAAAAAATGTTATCTTGAAAAATTACCAATCCTATTTCCATTCCGCGCAAGGTAGCATGCCGTAACGAGCCCAGGGTGTGCTCACGAGTCGATGATGGAGCCCTCTCGAAGCCGGGCTGAAGCTGCGACTTCGACTTGCTTGGCGGTAATGGTTACCCGAGAGTGGTGGGCAAATAACGAGTTTGGTTTGATGCAGCGGAAGCAAACGATCCGCATCCATCTATTCGAGTACAAACCGCACTTTATAGTCATTGTTAGCAACAACCCGAGGAAAGCGCCCGCGCTGTATTTCGCGGAGAGTCAGCTATAAGCCGGGTACGCATCACCGGGGGGTGTATAAGAATGTAGCGGGCTTCGAGTGCGGCCAACCCTTTGCCTCGGCGCTGTACATTAACGGCAATTTCCGCGCGCGCTGGTGGCAGCGCAGACAATATCCGACACTATCAATTATTGTGATGTACGGAGGCACGTTACGAGTACGAGCTGCGCCGTCGCCGCCACCGTCTCGTGTGGATGCGGTAATGAAATGTGCGCGCGCCCCGCATAACAAGCGCTGCTGTCGAAATGAGATGAAATAATATGTTGTGAGCGGAGCCTGGCATCCGAGGGTTAATGTGATCTTAAGGCGTATGCTAACATCGTGGGATGAAGCGAATATATTACTAGCAATATTGCAGCTACCACCGCACAAATAGATCCATGATTTATGAAGGAAAAGTGTTGAAAATTTTGCATAAAAATCTACCTACCCAGATAAAAATTCCGTAAGATAGTATCCTATTTTAATGCTGATGCAAATTGCAAAATCAACTTACCACAAATAGTCGATGTTTTAACTGTTTGCTTTTAGATGCCTCTAATTAGCCAGACATCAGATATCACTTCAATCAGTTGATATAATCAAATTTGGTTTCAGCTTCCTGCAAGCCACATCTACTCTCAGTAATAAGACCTAAATATAAATGTTAGAAAGCCGACACAGGACCAAGATATGATAATCAAGTGTTAATTGAGTAAGTGCAGGCGACACACATTGCTATACAAGCAAAATTTTACGACATTATGCAAACAAATAAACAGTTGAACGTTGCAGAAGAATTTCTTATGATACCCACATACTTTTGTAATGCTTAGATGGTTCTTGGAAAGTCATCCTCGTTTTTGCTTGTTATAACCAACCATAAACTAAGAATTTACTTTTACCTGTAGGTTGTACCTCATTAAAATTTCGTATTAATAACAACTGAACCTAAAATCGCGCTTTTAAATCTTTGTTTGGGGCGGCATTTCCTGTCGTCGAGCAGTCATCTTAAAATGGAAACCTGATCAAATTGAGAGAAAGAAAGCCATTGCTCAATGACGACCAGAAGATAGAGTTTGGCGTAGGCTTAACGTATATTGTAATGGGCCAATTCTAATAATGATAATTTCAAATCCCACGCCTTCTTCGTACCACACTCGAAGCAGTTTCACTTTTACTGGCGAATTGACTGAATTGACTTAAGATAGTAATTTGCACGCCGCACGACTTTACAATCTTCTGGACGGAATCTATGGCTATGGTCATGACGTAAGTGTTTCGATCGAGATAAAAATGTGCAGCACATTTACTATTAATTACGCGAGAAAAGTAGGGCAACTTTGTGTCAGTGGCGGTACGTATAAATTAAATTCAGCTTAGTGTAGGAAAGTCGCTGTTGCTTATAATGGGTGTCAAGAATTATAGGCTTAGAGAAGTAATAAGAAGTTAACGCAAAATTGAATAACATAAACTTTGCAAATAATTATCACCGTTACAAGTTCTTTCATGCAAAACTTTTGGAAAGTATTTGAGCTTTAAGTTGGTAGCCTTGCTGGCCTTGCAGCAGAGTGAAGATAAGGTTAAAAGTAGAATAAACAAAGCAGTATTGCATTCGCATGAAAGCACACCCGGAATAAATGTGCCCAACTGAGGCTGGAGACTGAAAGATGTTTCATAATTAAACTAATAACAAAGTTATTATACAAAATTCGGAGTCTTGCGTTTGGTGAAGTTTTCTGCATGCCGCTTCGTTACTTGCATTGTCGCCGCGTATGAGTGCTAGCGTTGAACTTTGATTCTATTCTATCTTGTAAGTTAATCATTTTACGCGCATCGTAGGCGAAATTATGATGCCTTTGTTTCACAAGCATGATGTTGGTGTTTTACTCACGAATGCGTGGATGCAATCGCGGCTATCTCCATACAACTGGCAGCGCAATAACAAATTAGTTTTCTTCCATGTATCATTAGTTGTCTTTTAATCGCACAATTTTTGCTATGTTGTGCTATATTGCAGCTGATGACTTGTCTTGATATAGCAAAACGATTGATAGGAAGCTAGAATTTTTCATTTCTTCGTTTCCCAGAGCTGGAATCCAGTTGGATTCGCATTAATACTATGTGTTAATACTGCTATGCGTCATAAGTATTTTAAAGCACCCTAGATTACTTAGACTAATTGCATGTTTATTCTTTGCTAAACAACACGATCAGACTGTTTGCTGCATACCGCAACCCTTAATGCCGACGGTGTAGTGCTTGGAGGACGCCCCAAGGCGATTCCACAACACACACCAACTGTCCATGAATGGAACAGTTGCTGCGGAACAGGTGCAAAAGTCAGCGGCAGCTCCAAGCAAGGAACCTGCTCCACTTTTAACAGGTAGGTTCCGCATGTTATCGCGAGACAAGATGCCTCAGGGGTGGTGTTTCTCTCGCATTCGGTTTTAGCAAGACGCCCAGTGCACCAACATTGGATTAGTGATGTTAAGCAGTGCGGAATTTTCTCCAAAAACCATTTAGGAACGTGTGCAAAAAGCGAGGGTAAATAATGAATACACTCAGTCGGGAGGAGAGAACATAAAGACTCTTCGCGTAAAGCAAAGAATATAATATTACAAATCACATAATTAACGTATTAGGACTATGCAGAATTCATAAGGATGAAAACAGATGAAATCCTAAACAAACAGGGTTCTTACGAGTATATTTGAAAATGTATCATGTAAAATCTCAAACAAAACAAGTACTTGCATTTCGTAAGCTTCGTTCAGCCACACCCTGATTGAGTCTGAGAGCAAACCACAATTTATTCGCAAGCGTATTCATCGCGCAAATAGCGATGATAATAAGCGGGTCAAACATTGCGCCCGAATCCATAAGCATCAACAACTTCCAGCCGATATAATTCGCTTGGGGTCAAACACTGCCGTGTGCAAATAAAACGCACTTGAAACGCACGCTCCTCCCCTGAAACTTGGCCTGAAAGCGGACGCCCAACAAACGAGCAAATACAAAACAAAACGCAATAAATCAAGCACTTCGAATGCGAGTCGGAATATATAATCGATTGATTTAATAAATCATCGACGTGCCCACAACTGGGCCCAGTTGCACCCGCGCATTTACACCCTTGCGCGGACCTCATACTAATCCCCTGCAAATTCAATCCTCTCGAGCAAGGTGTTACCTGTATAATGCCGAGTAATACGAGCAACAAATTGTAATAAATTTTAAAGATGTCTATTGCTTAAACCTGGTAGCTAAGAGATAACAAAGAGAAAAAGATGGTTCTCTTCATTTCTATTAATAAAATATCGAAGGCAGAATAGAAGATAATCCGATGATGTATGGTTGTTAAAAAGCTGTGATTGATTGTTTCAGGTTTAATTTCTCCAAATCAATATTCCACCGTGTACATTTGATGCTTTCCCACCTTCCTGGTGTTAATAATAAGAAACAAAACGAAAGCGTTTTTACATAAATTATGATCACATGTTGGTCAGGCTCCGTTCGGATTCAGAGCTTTCCATTCCCACGCCTAGAAAAATTGATATTCCTACTCACATCACCTCTCTTCCCTTAGTTACCACTAGTTTAAAGTTACCTGCTTTTTTTTACAACCTTCACATTCTTTTCTAACCACGAATACCTCTCCATTATCATACCTCAACAAATTAAATTCCTATCACCTTCGTCGAAATAAAGCACGTTTTCTCTAAGAATTGGACCAGGTTTTCCATAGTATTATGATTAGTACGCACGAGAAATGACAGATTTTTCATGTACACCAATGCGAATGCCCTCGATATAGGCATAGTCATTGGCGTAGAACGTAATAGACACAATCCGAGAATTGTGTGAGCACACACCAACGTGGGAACCGCATAAACAAGCCACTCTCGCCTAGGCGATTGCAAAATGGCAAAAAAAGTGTGTATATGGAATTAATTACTTTGCGGCTGGCGCGTTGTACTATGTGTTGCAATTGCACATGAGTGCATTCAACACTGCGACAGAGTTGGATTATCGCGTGGGTGATCTGGGACTGCGATAATTAATCAATTCTGTAGTGTATTAATTGAATTAATGTGTATTATGCTAAATGTTGTCAGTTTAATATGGATACAAAATTTAAGGATATTTTAAACAATGGTATTAGGATGGATCGTATCATATTTTGAATACTGATCATACTGGGTAGAGTGTAAAAAGTAGGCTTGGTTGCATAACGTTCCTTGACGTTAACATGCAGCATGTCAATTTTCTGCAATTTCTTTCCCAATTTGCAATAATCATACATTTTATATGGTTAAATGTCATGTATATATGGGTAAATTAATTAATATCCTACTTGGCGCGATTATTTGAACGTGATCAATGAGATAAATCAAGCCAACGCTGACATGCATGTCACTCGTATTAATAACATATTTGCATTAATATTGCATTAAAAGTATCTACTGAATCAAAATCGGTACTATTCGCGCTATTAATTAACCATGATTGACATTCGGTGTATTTCCATCGGCTTTTATCGCAGCAGCGCAGCATAAAACGCAACTCTGCATAAATCTCAATTTCGCAAATGCACTTAATGTCAATGCGGCGTCCAAATATTGCACGCCGGCAATGTAGGTCAGGACGCATTGTCACATAGACAACGTTTCAATTAAGCGAAAATGCATCGCGGAAGTCCTAGGCAATTAAATGTCTTTTATTTCCTGCGTTTTCCGCGCATTTGTTGCCGGTTCGCGAACTACGCGAAACAATGCAATGCGCTGTATCCTCGCTTTTTCGCTGACATGAAATCGACTTCATTTCTCGCAGATGCCGTCATCATTCCATTAGTATTACTTCGCCCGGCATATGCGTCTTATTTCTTGCAAACTCGTTAGCATGCCGTGTTTTTCACCTGTTTAGTTTACCGCGCGACAACAATAAGGAGTAGCAAATGAAACAAGATACGTTGATTATTACAATGTTCCACTGCATTCTGCAGCGGATTTGTTTTACATGGGGCTGGTGGATTTTCCGTGACGCCTGCGGTTTGCTTCCAATAATCCGAGAAATAATGAGTAAACTTTGATTAAGTTTTGCGTTGTGTTGTTGGGAAATTGTCGACGTGGCGCTTTTTATTTTTACTCGCGCAATGAAGCTTTATGAGGCCTTGATGCCAGTTACAAGTTGGCGGTATATTTTTCATTATATACTGGGATATGATTTCGGAGCAGACAAAATAAGGTGTAAATATTTAACCAACTCATGAATATTATTAAGATATTTTTACCTTGTACAGCAACGCATAGTCAACGGCACAGCATTAATGCTGAGATCTGAAACAACCAAATGATATATTGAATTTTAATAAATGCGATTTGAAAAGGCTAAATATGTGTGATGGAAATCATGCATATTACATTATTGCGATCGATTAACGCGAAAGTACGTTTTAAAGGAAGATAAATATTTATTGCTACCGCGAACGAATTGCACGTACTGCTCTAATAGCGTCGTTAAAGTGTAAGTTGATCAATTTGTAATTATAATTATTTTACAACTATCCGAAGAGAAAATCTAGTTTTCACCGTTTGAAAAACCAAAAATCCGCAATAATTTAGTACATTTAGTACATTTGGTTGCATAACTTCTATAAAGCAAATTTAATTTTCCTGCTTGAAACATTGGAAAGCAATGAAAATACCAACTACATCAGCCGCAAATGTTGGATAATGAAGTCAATAAAAACGCAAACGTCGCACATCCTGCGCTTGCAGGCTCTGCAGCCGCTGCAACCGCGCCCGCCGCGCCTTCTTCGATCCCATTGAGGACAAACCCGCGTCGCCGGCGGCGGTAGCAATAATCGTGCTGGCTGCTAGACGACCAGCATACACCCGTAATAAGTAAGCCAAGCTATTGGTTATTATTATTGGCTCTGCGCAGCCAAAACGTTCATTGAGTAAATGAAATGGTTGCTCCTTCAAGCATGATTCCCAACACACCAACAACTTAACCGGATTGCTACAAGTTAAACTAGTAGGATTAAAAAAAAGCAGCAATTAATAACAGGTTCTTAGCATACACCATACGATATGAAAGTACCAAGTAAATGCCTACTTGATTTTTATGTGTGCTACGTGAAACACGAACTTGATTTTTGCTCTACTCATCTTTTTCCGGTGCGTAGAAGAAGTTCATTCATAAAATTCAATGCCAGCTTGACTTTTCAAAACTGACAAGTTTCACACATCAAATGAGAGAATGAACAGTTATGTAATTAAGACTGGTAAATAATTACCTAAGTTTAACTCATGTGGTTTTGAACTGTAATGTTCAAAATGAAGTCAATTGGGGTGAAGTCAATGCTGTTTTAAAAATAATGTTGCTGGATATTGGGAAATGAAGATAATAGTGCTAAATTGGTACTTTAAGTAAAAAAAAGCTACATAATTTTTGTGATTTTAACTTCGTCTTAACCTGGTTTGGTTAATTTTGGAGAGGAAGTGAGTTATTTGGTATTGTTACCACAGGAACCCTGCTTAAAACATGAATTCCTCTACGTTGTAAATTATTAAATACACCTGAAACAATATTTTCTATTAGGGACTTTACTAGATTAACCAAAAAGATGTAGGAAACTTCTATATCCCTCGCAGTTCATAATACTTACGTCTAGAAAACTACGCAATGAACATAAAACAAAAGAAGGAGGAGAAAAACAGACAGAAAGAAAGGGCCTAACCACAAGTACACCTAAAAGACAAGTAATACTTCCGGTACACAGTAAAAAATAAAATCTTTATGATTAGTACCACGGTAGCAATGTTGCTATGCTATAAAAATGTTTACAATATTTTTCTTCCTCTACTTCATTACATCCTACAACCTCCTCCGCACTCTTTATAAAAAAATATGTTCCACGATATTATATATTCCCTGCAAAAATTTCCTTCCCAACGAAGACCTTTGCTATATTTACCTATGCTTGTGGCTTAATAGAGGTTTGTGTTTTGCATGTCCTAAGTTAAGTCAACTTTGTATGAGAAATAATAATCGTAATTTCAGCCATGGTTCCGCCTGGAAACGTAACTAACCATCACTAGTGCACGTCAGGTGGTGTGCATGCGTGCTTCAACCTATCACACATCCCCAAATACTCTAAACCACTCAGGGACTTGCGCAGGGTTGGGCTGTCATTAAATGGCAGATACCTTGAAAGTTTTAGGATCTTTGTAAATGCACCTCAATGCATGGAAACCGTCGCGTGCATTCGCGCTTCCGGTATGCGCATCGTATTTTACCCTCTTTTCCTTTCCGGTGTATTTTCTTGCTTGTCAAGTGGACTGTTAGAGTAACTTTCATGCGTGCACACAAGATCCGTTTTAGGCTACCAGGCGGAAGGCGAACCAGCAGGGACCAAATATTAGATCAAACGCGTGAATTTTGCGCAACATTGTTGTGCGTCGTGCGTCTAGCAGTCTTACTCTCTTGGGCCGAAACTTGAGCAAAGCTTTCGGGTGGAAGTCAAGGTGCTTCATCAAGTATAAGCACAAGGCAAAACACATGTGCTGCATGTAATTTGTATCTGCTGGTTTTGGCAAAATTACAAAATCACTGTATTCCTCGGCTTTAGCTGTTTAACCCTCTCTTAATTAATAGTCCGTTAATTCGAGTTTATTGATTGTTCACATAATGAATTTGTAATTTCATTAGATGCCATCAAACGAGCGTTAATGTAGTAATCAGCGCCTGGAATGATGTTAAAATTGTAGCTCTTGTACCAACATCTCAACATCCCCAAGCCAGTTAATAACCCCCACTCCACTACAAACAAAGCCTATGGCGCAGTTATACCAAACTGCTTTTAGCGCTGCGTAAATTCTGATTAATTCTTTAGTTTAATAAGCGAAAAATACGAGTTGAAAACAACCCTTTTAAAAACTAATAAAACGCGTTGCTAGAAGCTGAGGCCACATTAAATGGCCCTGCATTGAAGGCGGCGAGCATTTTATTTGCGCCAACTTTCAGTCAGGTGCTTGGACGCTGCACGTCGGGTGCAAAACAACAGAGGCCCTTGATTAAGTGCATCATGTCGACGCTTTAAAACTTTTATGTCAGTCGCTTGTTATAACGTCTGCCGCTTGGACGTTGGGAAGAGAGATGCGAGAATTCCGTGTGGACCTCACAGAGGGTTTTTCTTAGAGAGAAGGAGAACAGTTTGTGCGAGATGTGTACGAATATATCGTAAAACGAAGGCGAGCCGCGTGACTTTCAGTAGCTAAACATTTTCCCCTGGAAGTTACAATAAAGCAAAGTGTAGGATGTGAAGTGTATGTTGGGTTGCAGTATTCTTGTTCGGGTACAAGAACATAAAGTTCAATAATTTATGAGAATATAAATACATTTCTGATCAAAATAGTTGCACTACTTGTGGGCTTTAATGTATCACTTTTAATATTTTTATAAATTGTCAGCTAATCCGACTACTAGTTCTACTGTATTTCCAAATTAGTCAATTTAATGCATGTTTGTAAAATTGGTCTGCTATGGCAATTAAACATAAAGCATAAACAATTGCATCGTGCAGTTCGGCGGATATTACTCGACTGCGATAACAACTCTAGAATATTTTCGAAGCGTAGGGCCAATTTAGGCATTTTCCCTTTATCGCGCATTATAGCAAATGACTGTCGGGTATAAATTTGAAACAATGAACACACTAGCAATTTGGATTAAATTTCTAACTTTTATTACTATTGAAATTAATCCTCTAAAACAACACTGCAAATAATAACACAATGTAAAATATTAAATTAAATTAAATTAAATTGCTTAAGGCCAGTAACAAATGATTTGATTCCATCATAACCTTATCTATGTTTTCCTTTATTTATCACTGAGGCAGCTTCAAAATGAATGACAGCAGATACGTTCATGAAATATTTAGATGCAAATTACCTTAAAATGTGTCCGATTCCATTTAATAATTAAAATTCATGCATTTGATTCAATAAATAATCAATAGCATCATACAATAACCGCCCTGTACGCGACGTGAATACACTTTGGAAAAACATGTTTCCATTGTAATTGCCCTAGTCAAACTGGAAAAATTGGCGGCGTGCATAAATAAACGTGATTCCAGCAGGCTGCAATCATGTATTATTGTCGGCTGTGTTCCCTAGCATTGACGCGCGCTTTTCATTTGCCTCGGTGCGACTTTGATTTTCACATTTCCATTTGCGCCGTTTCCAATTCGCCCAACCCTCTAGCTGACAGCGATTTGTGCGGCGACCACAATTGTGGATGCGCGCCCACGTGAGCAAACTAAATATTTAATTGTGACCAGTGCAAATTGTAATGACGGGTACCTAATTAAATCACTAATTAATTTACCTGCGTGTGTTTGTTCGGTGCCCGCATTCAGTCGTAATTAATAATTATGAACGTCAAACAAACCGTCGTTAAAAGTAATTTATAAATTTGTTTTTAATATCATTATTGATTTGAAGCCATTAACATAATGATGCTGGACACATTATGATTTAATGCGTGGAGCTTTTAATTTTCTACTCTTTAGGGATGTTGATGTTGGGATTAAAATGACAAATGTAATAAATTTTTCAGATCTGAGGATGTTAACTCAAGATGTGATAATTTATGCAACCAGTTTTACACAGCGTTGAAAAATGCTTAGTTATTTCATGATAAACTACTTTGCTGTGTCACGCACATAGAAAGGTTGAAATATTCCTGTAAATTGTTTACCCATAATAACACCGCAACTATTCGCCTAACAATTTCATGCAGTTGCAAAATGAATTCCTTTGATCTCGTCCCAGGTTATTTCCACCTGTATGCAAGTGGATCAACCTTCAATTTCAGACCCTGCTGCAACCCTGCAGCTAACCAACTCGGTCTATTTTCTATATTTTTAGATGTTACAATATTCGCAGCACTAGATTAAATGCACAATTTCCAGCGACGTATAATTTTTCAAAGTGCATGGAAAATAGTACGCCAAAGTGCTATTTGAAAGTGTGATGTTGCGATGAAAGCAAAGCGAACAAAAAGCTCTGCTACGAGATGTGCGCGTGAAATAAAAAATATATAAACGACCACCGAATGGGATATGTGTTTTCGACACATTCGTAAACGAGGTGGATCGTTTCGACGCGTGCACATGCTGAACGCTTTGGCGGAATCTGACAATCTCGTCTTGCTTGACGAGCTTTTAATATCACGTTTCGCACATTCGAAATATCTAAGCTGCCGCCATACGCTCGACAGCGCTTCGAAACTGATAGTATAAAACCAAGCACATTTGCGCGCGTTTTTCCGAATTCAACGACATTATAAATTATTTTTTAGTGCCCGAACATATGTGATATATAAATTCACTTTAGTGTTCAGCGCCGCAAACGAGCATATAGAGCAAATAAAAATAAAAAATATGGTTTTAATTAACAAATGAAAATTATATGTCAAGTTGTAAACAAAGTTTCAAGTTGCGCGCTTTGAAAATGTACATTTACTGTTTGGTTAGCCGGCTGGTAGTGCGCTTATTGCCTTATTTATAGCGGCCGTTTGTTGCATTGAAATTTCCCCGCTTTTCTGCGTGGAAAGCGTTGTCTTATTTGTGCGTGCACCGCACGTGTGTGCGGCCGAGAGTGAATTGTGGCTTTGGAAACGGAGAAACGGCTACTTAGTTTGTTTCCGGGCAAACGGGAAAAAAGCAAATTAACGAGCGACAAGGGTCCAAAACGAAATAAACATAGACGCAGAAGACGTTCGCGGGTTTGCAAAATTACACAATCACGACTTGAACGCAACTTGACGGTGGCTGTTTTTCCAGCTTGTGTTCTACATTTGGACGTTTTTCAAGCAGACCAATGCTTGATGCGCGCCTCGGCCAAAAATTGAAAACCTCAAACCGCAAACTCCTGAAATGCATAAAGACGCCAGCAATAAAAAGCTCCACAAGGCGTAAACGATGTGGGAGCAAAAAACATAATTTAATTCTGCGTGATGCTGTGCTGCGTTTGTTTTTGCTTCGCTAGGTTACTTTCAGCTGCTTATTTAAGATGTGAATCGGATATGATATTTTATTTCAAATGTTTGTTGTTTATTGCGTTTTGCGGATGTAATTTGTTCGGTACGCGGAGCTGTGCTAACCAATTTCCCGCGTACTTTTCATAACTTGGCTATGGGCTGCCAATTTAAAATGCTTTATTATTTTCGAAAGCCACCGCAGCGCTAGCCAATGACATGACGCAATCTAAAATGTAAAAATAATGCAATTACAATGACGTAAAGGAAAGCACACAAACCGGATATATTAATGCATAAATTTGTTGTATAACAACTGATGCGGAAAAAGCAGTCTCTTAAAAAAAAATTACTTCCGTCATGTAGACACTCAGACAACTTCCCTCTTCTCTAATTAGATTTAAAAAGACATCAAAACGCTTGATAATTTCCACACCTATCTGATGATGATTTTATGTGATGTAAAATTAATTACACTTAGAGATCGCAGCTAGGCAATTTTTATTACGTACCGCCGTGGATTGATTGAGTTTCGATTTATGCTCAGGTCAAGTTATGGTCTTGTGGGACAGTTAAATCGAGCGTACTGTACGATGGCAAGAAATAGGAAAGCGGTGCAAATTAAGTATCCCTAAGGTACCGTTAGTATAGTGGCGGCTGTTGGTGTGTCGCCGAAGAAGAGGAAGACGTCTGGGCGGTTAATTCAACGGGTTGGGTCCTAGAACCCAATTGTAGATAAATTATGATTCATCTTTATGCGAGCATGTAATTCGAATGAAAATAACTAAAATCACCAAAGCAATAAATTTGTAACAAAATCTGAACACGGACGTGTTCCCAAAGAAGGGTACAGTTAGAATGAAGTAATTCTACACTGCGGTCCTTTTATATACATGCGATACTAGAGGGGAAATCGTTATGGTCACACATGACCACTACCTGCTTGCAGCGCCTCCGTTGTCAGTTATGAGCATATATTGCCACTCTGCTTTCCGAGCGATTACTTTAAGTCACTTTAAGTTATATCAAAATTTTGATTCAATAAAACTACTTTCTAGGATTACTAAATCAATTAAACTAATGGTGTATAAAGGTCCCGTCCCTTTCCTTTCTTTCTTATCTTGGCTTAAATTGATTAGGGCTGTGTTATGACCCACATTAGAAACAGCTATGATGAATTGCTGGATATCTACTAGCTAGTTAGCAGCACATAATTTAGTTTTAATGAATTTTACGCACCTTACAGAAACCGCAAAGAGTTTTGATTTACTGCCCAGTGAAACAATTTCTGTCGTAAATTGGTTTTGAGCTTAATTCTGTAGATAAGAAGTTAAACAAAGTACAAGATTGTTTTATAACATTTTCAGAAAAGTATAAATCAAAATTAAAAAATTACTTCTGTGTAAAAACTTGTGGTGTAATGTAGAGAAACACATGCCAAGAAAGGAAATGGAGACAAAAAGGAACTTAAGAAGAACGAAAAAGTAAAACGAAAATAATAAAAATCAACAACATAACACATAAATTGGTAACATTCAGCAATTCAGCACCTGCCAAACACAAAAAATACACCGATACCCACCCAGCGGAAGTTGTGATTAAACATAAATTAGATTATAGTAATAAAAGAGTGTGTAGCGCTAAAATTTATGTTGATGCAAATTGTAATCGAGGCTGCAAGAAGATGTAAATGAAGCAGCAAGCAACAGCTGAACGCAGCTGGGCTTTGATAGCGTAAACAGTGGATCCATTTCCAAATCTAATTAATTACGTGTTATTTATAATTTTAATCCGATCATCTTGACATTCTGGAATAGGCTGGGACGTTTTTTTTTTCAGCATCTGGGGAATTCTTTCTAAACAACTTTCGACATCCTCCACAGCAGTGATTACAAGTTTGCGGGAGTTAGTTGAAGTTTATCAACAGTTTACTTGGTTCGTAATGAAATTATGCTCATGCTTAGATGATTCATGCTCCATGACGGATCGTCGTTAGTGCAAGATCAACATGTTTGCACAAATGAAGTTTGCGATACCATTTGCGTCGTTAAGTAGGCAAAGTATAGTGCATCGAGTCAGTTAAAGAGCAAACACAAACACGACCGTCCGCTTTGTTTAGTTAGTTGGCATGAATCTTCCGTTATCGGATGTGCCGCCTTCACGATAATCTGTGCTGCATAAGCTCTGTTTTATTGCAAGGCAAATGTTCTGGGCGCCTTGTTTTAATTCCATAAAATATATATAAACCTCAAAAAACTAAACCGAAATTCCTGCTGCAGTAGATAATAATAACCTGGTTGCTAATCACATTCTTTGATTACAAAAGCAAGTATTTATGATATTATTTATTTAGAAACAGCTGGGATGTTCGGAAAAACCTACGCCGCATCCATTAGAAAAGTTAAATTAAGCTTTTAGGATTTATTTAAACCCATTTGAAGACGGCGGCATTAAATACTCAGTGCTAGAGTGATTTTTATAATAGCAAAGTTTTTCTTCATAATGCGTAAAACACGCGCGTTCCTCACTTCGCAGTATCCTGCAATCCCCAAAGGCCTAACACAACACGTTCTGCTCTGCATGCGGTTAATATTAATGTTGAATTTATCGATTTATCCGGCGATAACTAGAAAATGCTCGCTTGCGCAAACAATGTAGAGCGCACCGATGGTAGTTTATCATCATAATTACGTACTGGATCTGGCTTAAAATAATATTGAAAGGCAGTGTTGCTTAAAATGAATATCGATTGGCGAGCAAATATTGATCAGGTTTGCTTACAGGCTCGATACAAAAATACAATTAGGAGATAATACAACGCAGATTCATGTGTTGTCTACAGCGAGAGTTGTGAGTATAAGCGTTCGAAGCACAACGACACGCTTTATATACTTGTTGGAGTAGTGGGGGGAGTTGTAAACACTCTCTTCTAGAAGTAGCCAATCAACGTATTCTTATTCCTCCTCTTACATGCTAGATGCTTAAAGGCTACCTGGAGCAGTATAGATCGTGTGCAAATAAATGTTGTTAAATTAATTCCAAAACATGAATTGAAAGTCTGCTACAACCAAGAAATTCATAGAGTAAGTAATTAAGGGACCTGAAGGATAATGAGTTGGGTGGTTACCTTGCTTATTTATCAAGTCTCTTGAGCCGTTGCTGCCGTCTCGAGTCCATTTTCAAGGACATGCATAATGTAAGCCTTAATATTTCAATTTGCATCTTCGTACTCAATTAATTCTGGCTACATTCCATGGTAACACATCAAACGGGAGCTGAAATAAATTTTTCCCGACAATTTACTGTCGCTGATGTATAGAGTCAAAGTTTTACCATTTTTGATTGCACTTTAATCCAGGTAATGAAATACCCTTTTCTTCAAATTCTCCCTTCGGCACTTTTCCAACTCTAGCGTTTCTCGCGTACTCTCAAACGACGAAAATTGTCTTTTTGTTGGTAACAAGTAGGAAGGAAGCCCAACCGCCGCGCACGCACAGAAGAGGAAAAAAGCGCTGGGCGCGCCGAGCAAAGACGAAAAAAGTACGTGGCAAAAAAGTTTCTCCACGCGCGGCCCCAGAAAAGTTTTCCGTCTAAGTCTCTGGGCATTTTGTCTCTTAAAGCAAGTTACAAGACTTGTAAGTAGTTGGAAATTAAAGTCGAAACCGAGTGGTTGTTGTTGTTTTTTCCAGGCGCGCTTAAATTACCCCAATGCGAAGAACAGGAGTCGCGTTGAATTTTCCTGCGCGGCGCATTTATCTCCCAGGCAGTCAAAGTAGACCAGCTTTCGCTGGCTCTGAAAGCATCCGAGTATTCGCGACTTGAATAATTATTGCGTTCGCTCCAAGAGAGAATTTCTAATCGAAGATGTCAGGATTCGGCGACTAAAAGGACAAGAGAGCAAACATAATAAATAAAACATGTTTTTACATCAAAGTTTTTCCCTTCATCGTGCGAACGGCGGCGCGCGCTTTTTCCGCCGACGCGGAATGAAGGCACGAATGCGATGCGAATTGAAAACTGTCATCCGGAGTTAGTGCACTTCACTCGGAAGTAAGTCCGATAAGAAGCGGCAGCGTGGCTGGAGGTGAATAAACTAATCAAAACCCTGATAAATAAATCAACCAAAACAACACGCCAATGCTCATCGGGGGATAGCGTGCTGGGACCATGGGGTGGCTCCCGAAAGTTGAAATATGGCGTGGCTGGCCTAAAGTTTTCGCATATTCACAGATCCTCGGCGAGTGGTGTGATTTAGGGTTCGGTGGGGACGGATGAGCAAATGATGAAACGGAACTCCACTCGCACCCAAGCCGGAAAAGCGGGCGTGGAGAGAGCAAATATAATGCTTGATTTTTAGTTAAAAAAGCTATCACTTTACTAGGGATGTGATAAATAAATAACATAGAAGAAGACCAATCTCTCCAGAAGAAATCATCTCCCAAAAAATATACGAAAATCAAATATCTTGCAATTGATGCACTCCCTTGTACTTCCTGAGAAAGCTTTTATTTATCAAGCTAAAGTGCCTTTGTACAAGAGCAACATTAGAATGAGAGCTTGACGTATAGAATCTCTCTTAATATATTGATAAAAGTGGATAGGAAAAAAGTTTTACATGCGTTTCCAATTTGTATTGTCTATTTTATACTAGAAGAAGTCTGCAATCAATCAAATTAGCTTCCAAAAATCAAATTATTCGCTAAGGGCATAGTCTTCTTGGTAATTAAAAAAGCATCTATTTATCAAGAACACGATTGTCTTGTCGTCTTGGGGGAGTTTGAATGTTATGTGCGTCACACCCAGATACAGTTCCCCAGCCCTGCCCGGCGAATGCCACTGAGACGGATAACACGGCCCGTTGTGGTGGCGGTGTGCAGGGGTCTAACGTCGTCAATAACAACTAGTTCGTGCTAGTCGAGAGTCAACAATGAGGGGCAGCAAATGCGAGGAAATGAGATGGAACAAGCAGCAATTCAGCAGAGGTGACTTTAAATATTGATGAGGCAAGTAGGAAACTCGAGTCTGATTCGAATCCAAACTCATCTGCTTTAATAGTTACTGAGTCCAGCGGCAAGTGGAAGTATCACCCTGTCGGCATGTTTACGTACCTGCGCTAGGAAAAACTACTGTACGATTAAAAATTTAAGTGCGCTAAAGAAACTAATCCAAGTTTACACGATAATGCGGGGATATTCTATCGGCGGACGTTTATTGAAACAAATGGTATAGTTGGCAACTGAACGAGCAGAGAAGATTCCGCCGGCGATGCGCGTTTTCTAGCTGACTTGCATATCGAAAGTTTTGATTGGGTTTTTACCCAGGTGCACGCTTCCAGTCCGCGGAGAGTAGTACAATGCAGGACGAGACATATACGCAAAAAAATCGTCTTAATGTTGACGCTGAAGAACTGACTGAAATTGAGCTATAAAATATTTTAGTCAAACCGAACAAAGTTTGCCTAGCGACGGCGACCCAGCTCTGCTTTGCGATCTACTTTGCGCAAATAGACGCTCAGTTGAGAGTTGAATTGTAAATTAGGTCGGCTAGTAAAAAGTTGTCTACGAAATGAGCAAATAAAATATTACTTTATGTTGCTGCAATCGCAAGAGCGTAAAAAGTCCCACAATGGACAAAATCAACAGCAATACTAGCTCAAACTTTTGAGCTAGAAATTAAATATTAATTCGGCCTGAGTGTGTTTCACATGTAAATGGACATTGTGAGGCATATTCATTGAAAAGCATTCGAGTATGGCAAAAAACCGCCAAAAAAATGTGGTAATTCACTTCGTATTTAGTGATGGTAATTGCTTAATGTTCAATCGATTGAATCGTAGGTGTGAACACATCAATTCAACATTTTTTCGGCTCTATATTTAAAAATTCAATGAATTGGAAATCTGCAATTCCACCGATTAACATCACATCGTATGGGAATAGAAGCAATGTTATGCTAATATTATAAAACCAGTTGTTAAAAGCGAGTATTTAAATTTTACTTTCCGTGAAGGAGGAAATTTTATGCAGTTGTTGAGTTTGTCCTTTTGTTTGCTTACATTATAAAGATGTAGATCGCAAATCTTCCTTTCCGTTTAAAATTCAGTACAAAAGCAACACTGCGCTTTATCCTACTCGAAGAGCAAAGTAAGAATTAAGCGCTGCTTCAAAATGACATTCCTAATATACTCAATAGAGTAGTGGGGAGAACGTCACACACGTGGAGTGTGGTCGAGAGCCTCACTCATTCCCTCTTTATGAATCACTTATTTCAACGTGTGTCTATTTAGCTAGGGTTGCTGTCGATGGAAATTTGATGCAATTTTCCTGTTCACCATTTAAGCGGTCTACATTATGCAGTATGGAACTAAAAGAAGAGCGTTTCACTATTCTCTTAACATTTATTTCAAAGTAAACGACACCGATAATCAAATTTGTAATTTTCACAATATTTGCTAGACAAATAATGGTAATTCTAGTCAATAGAACGTAGATTAGTAGCTACAATCAATATTTATAGTAAACATTTCCGTTTCCTGTTCCGCTCCGTGTTCATTTTCGCACTGCCGCAGTGGATTTATACAAGAAGCAAAAGCTCAGCAGATTAATTATTAACTTTGCAATCTTTTCATGCTCGCCGCGATAAATACGCGTGTAATTTGTATGCCTGAAAACCTTCGGCGAGTCTCATTTGTTAAAAAAGTCCGAAATGCAAACGGCGTTGCACATGTATGCCGCACAATGTGGGCGACGTGATAAAAGCAAATATACGCCGCATAAAAAGAGCTATTAATCCTGCAAAACGCTCCGTCGTTGCTGCATAGTACCGTGCGCCGTCGACATTCATTCTTCGCCGCCACCGCTGCCGTTTGCGCACAGATCGACTGCTTACTGTAGCCGCGTTGTTGTTTACAGCGGCAGTGGCAAACACAGATGCTTAACATGCTAACTATTCGACGATAATACACTGCACAACTCGAACATGCCACCCCCAAAACCAAGCAAACCCTCTCTGGTACCGGTGTGGAAACTCTACATACGCGAACATACGTTTTCCTATTCAAACATTGCACATTGAACTAGTTTACATGGTGGCGCGTCTATTTGTGTATGGGTTCTATATTCCCAGCTGTTTGCACGTGTTCATCTTAGGAAGGCCAAGAAGCAGGTCACAGTGGCGGTGGGCACGAAAGTAAGCTCAGGATGAAATATGCGTAAACACAACTCGCCCTCTAGGCGGCGGCGGTCGGTATGTATGTTTATCATGTGTGCGCGCCGTTGTGTTAAGAAGACTTAAAATGCATTGTCTTGTAGTCGCAAGCCAAGAACACAAAGTAAACATTGCCTCAAATACTTTGGAAATTAGTTTGCCTGCTGGTGCTACATGCAAAGCAATGTAATGAATATTTAAAGAATGCCGCCATTAATTAATTTCCAGCGTGATATTAAATATTTGCTACTTACGACGAGTTGTACTGCTAGAATGCTGGCACTCTGGGAGTCTGAAACAAAATATTGTCGTTTAATTTCATTGTAATGAGACGTATGTTGAAATAAAAACACATTGCAGATATTTTCCTAACGTTTTACATTTTATCGTCGAAACGACGAGGTCTGCGCCACAAATGTAGCCGAGTACATTACATTATTAATGGACCTGTATGAGTAAGCGAGGTTGATGTACATTTTATGATCTTCCACCGGGTGGTGGAAAAAAGCTGCTGCTGAAAAAACGGTTTCAACTCACTGGGTATGACTGCAAAACATCTCAAGTACGGTAAAGCACATTTGCATTGTGTTTTCATTTCAAAAAACAATTGCTTTGCAGATAATGTATATTTAAGTATGTTATATTTGTCTCCGGCACGTATTTTGGCTTGACGCTCTCCTCACGAGGGGTGAATATGTAGTTAGACATTTATGACATGTGCATTGGACGGGCTTATGTAAACCCAGTACCTGTCCGGAATTGTGTAGATAGGATTTTAGTGCATATTCTCATGAGACAGATGTGACAAAACACACGCCTGCAGAGGGGGTGGAACAAATGGCCTACATTACCGCAACCGCCCTTCTTTCGCCTGATGGTTGCGCGTGGGTCTTCAAATGCCAACAGTATCAAGCATCTCTGAGATGCATTTTGAAGAATTGTAATGTTGACACATGAGTGATGCTGGAAGTAGTTTAATGCGTTTGACTTGGATGGAAACGTACAGATTTTCAATGGAAATTGCAACATTTAGTTGGGCATTAGAACAGATATGGATGTAGATGTAATTTAAAATTCAATTTCACTATTGTTACATGGTTTTAGTTTTTTAATTGACCATTAATGATCTTTTTCCGGCTTGAATTGTACCTCACAAAGTACTCACAGCACTATGGATATTAATAAAACTCATATAATATAACAAAAAAACCGGCAACAAAAATCAATACAAGCAATTGTTAAGCAATTTATTGTTTTTGTTTTTTTTAACTTTTGAGTCCCCAGCAATTTTCCAGCCTGTTATCTGTCTGTTGGCAGGAAAATAGAGCTGTTTAGTTGACGGTGATGTTTGCAAGTTGTTTTTTAACCCATTTTCCAAATTGACAAAGCGACTGGTAAAATTTTAAGCCAAAAACGATTTTCTGTTTGCATGAAGTTTGCTTAAATCAAACAACGCTGCAAACGGTCAGATAGAATAGTTGAGTTGCTTGTAATTTACAACGTTACAAGCATGGTAGTTAATTTGCATGGGTGAGTAGAAGGATTTTTTACTTTTCTGTGTTTTATTCAAATTGGAGACTTACACAGTAGGGACATACTCGTAAATTGGGAGCTATCGCTGGTTTCGTTTTCAAATAAATTAAATAATAAACTTGAAAGGACGCCTGGCACATTTTACTTTCTTCTTTCTAGGGTTTTTATTATTGAATTTGTTGTACGTATTCTCAACCAATTTGCGTACAGTTTTTCTTTCGTTTCAATTTTCTCTTTTGCAATATTCCCATTTACCCATCAAAGGTTCACCAATCTCACCCAGACTTAAAAATTCTTTTCCTGGAAATTTCTTTTTCTTATCCCGCGAGTAACAAGCATCAATTTAAAAAGTATATTCCTCCAAGAAATACATCACTACGAAATGTAGAGCTTTTATATTACAACTAGAGTCAATTGACAATCTGCATTGTGACTATTTGGATATCTCCTTCACATCGCAAAACTAACCTCGACCAAGATTCCAGCAAAGCTTTCTAGCATCGTCGAATATGTAGATTGTATCAATGAAAACTAGACAGGGATGTGGATGTAATGGCGTCTATCGGAAGCTCGTCCAAAAGGGTTTTCTACGTTTTAATTACTCTAAAAGCATTCCAAATTGACAGTTTGCGTTTGGCCTTTGTGCGAATCCGAATGTGGATATTTTGCACTCATGAAAGTGTTGTTCTGGGGAACAATAATAGACGTGCTGATTGATGCAAATACGCAAATGCTCCGTTTAATAAATAAGCAAATAGAGCTTTTATTGTTACAAACATCCACATTAACCAAATGAAACAATTTGGAAAAAACACAGGAACAAGTTGAGGTCAGAAACTCATGGAAATCATTGAACTAATTGAAAGATTGCCGGAACTGTCTAATCAATCCCAACTAATTTCTAAATTTAAATATTGCAATCTCAAATCATGTTTCTACTTTTCTTTCAAGTGAAGTAGTAAAGCATTATAATTACCATGCATAACATACTCGATTTAGTTTTACAGAGATTAGTAAAACATCTGGTTAAGTTCCACTCGATAGATGGCAATAAATTATAACGCCCACTGTCATAATGAAGTCAACAATTTCCGGCAAGAATTCAAATCACTTACAGCCTTATACAGTTATTGAAATAAAGATGCATCAAAATATTAAGCAGATGACTACAAGATGAAAGCAGATAGTTGGTTACGTTATTAATTACCAAAATATCAAATGAGATGACGTTTAACATGATCAAATTTCACTTCCAGATCTTGTAAGTAAAGCGAAACTTTAATGATGATCATACACGTGAAAGTGCGCAAACAAAGCTTAGAAGGGTGGCAGACAGAAGCAACCATTCCAACATATTCTACACCCAAGTCGTATTTTGTTTTACCTCTAACTAGTCACTCGGACAGGTGAATACATACTCAAGACATGCCGACTTTGAATATGATTTGGGTAACATAAAGTTGTCAAGCTTTCTAATCAGTTACAGCACAAAGAAATATCTGCCTTGTGTTGCTTAAAACAATTGTTCATACAATATAGTCTTGTATAATGTGTTTTTGTTCTGATGGACTTTAATTTGTTTTAATTTGTTAAAGATGATGATTAATGCGTTATTAAGTTATCAACTATTAGTTAAACTACTTCAAAACTGTAATGTTAAACCTCAAACTCTTGATATCTGATACACGCATAATGAAAATGAGCTTCGCTCTGTTTAATAAGCGCAGGAAGATAAAATTGGCGCAATAGTAGCCGCCGCTGGCTCTAACGACCTGCGGTGCTTTAATAAGACATAACAAGCTTGGGTGGACTTCTTCACTTTAATCGAGTTACGAGGATCTTATAGCTGGGACGTCGCCTAGTGCGTCTCTCCCGCCCATCAAACGCACAGAGAACTAAATGGTAATTGATCGTTTAAAGGTTAGGCGCCCACAAAACCGATGTAGCCCGTGAGAAGGACAAGCAAGTTGTTCAAAAGTAATTATTAAATTTTGCGATGCGTTTTTTTTTTTTGATCCAGCTGTCCCTCTCGCAGCAGATGCGTAACTTGGTGTCAGGAAATTTAATCAATCAATTTTCTAATTAAAGTTTTTCCACTGTAAAACTCTAGCAATGGTGTGCGATGGAGCTTTGATAAATGATTGTTTTGAGTTGGGCGCATTTCAAACAACTTGGGTGAATTTGGTTACATCAACAAAAGTTGCTAATTATTTGAGAGCTGCTGATGATAATCGGCGGGAAAAGATCGTGCTCAAAGGCCAACGCGTCGTTTGTATTTAAATGCACAACAAATGATATTCAGGGTGGCACGTGCGTGTGCCTTTGGTAGAGATAAATTCAGCGCTATGGTCGTACATAGCATAAAGAGAATCCTTAATGACATGCGTACTAATTAGCTAGCTATTCTAATTAGAACGCTCTTATATGTCTCCTGTTTCTGTCACATGGATATTTGTATGCTTCTTGCAAACGCAATCAACGCGCAAAATTTAAATTGAGCTAACCTTTTGCAGGCGCGGATACCGAGGGATGAAAAAACATATCTTTTCACATAGAAAATAAAGCGCATGTGCACACAAGTAGAAGCGTTATCAGCTAAGGCAGTTTATACTTAGAAAAGTATACTCAAGGGAAACGTGCATTTAAAAAAAAATGGAAATGTGTGTCGCGCTGTATTTCCTTGACACACGCCGCGTGTTACCTAACCTAATATACACTAACCTAAAGTGCACTATATACAATGTTGTACTTGAGTTTTGTGTCTCTATAAAATAATTAATGCTGTTGCGCTTGCAGAGAGTATCTCAAGTCTGCCAATATTCCCAATTCAGGTTTATTAGGGTCGAGGGCACAAGGATGTGATATAGTCCTGGATTTCTAAAATTGATTGATAAAATTGATTAAGAAAATTCTATTCTGTAAACTGTACTGAAAAAAACTGCTCTAGAACGATTGATATTATGTGACTTTAGAAAAAGAGGAAAGTTTTATTTGTTTATATTCAATGTAGCATGGAAAATGTCCGAAATTTTCAAGATTCCTACGTCATCTTACATAATAATCCCCATCGTCTGCATGCAAACCAAGTGGATGCAAGCGTACCGAGTGTTATTGTCCTGATTTTAGGTCAAACATCTCAAGTGTTGTCCCTGTAGCGTTGCCAAAAACCTTAGTAAATGCCCAAAACATCCTCCAACTGCAAGACCAGATCTTCACCCATAAAAAGCAGCTAATATTCCAACACAATGTGATTTGCTTTGATTACAAGCATGGCAGGATTGCGTCAGTATAAGGCAACGATGGTCCCGACGTCAGGATGAAATTAACGCGGCGTGCTTCTGGATCAATATCATCCATTGGATTTTAATTGGGAAAGTTTTTACGCCGTCGGGCGCTTGCATATCGGCAATCAGGAACGCCGGCACACGCGCATGTTTGCTGGACCACGCCGCCCAGAACGTGAACCTGCGGAACGCTGATAATCCTTGCGCCTTGTTCGCTGTGTTCTACATCGATGCCTTTCGATACGATCGCGCCAATTTGCGGCAGGCTGTTGGCCGCTTTTTCCATTTCTTTCGCGTCATATTGCCACATCTCGAGGCGGATACTGTGATGATGGTCGTTGGCGATAATGCGGTGGCAGCGTATGCAAGGCTGCCGGGCGGAAATTATGTAAAATCGCCGGGGCTCTTCTATTTCCTCCTGCAGAGCACGTTACCAATTCAATACCCTGATGTGGCGGTTGGATTGGAATGCGAGGAAAATGGTCACTTACGACGATATCCACTGCACGTTGAGGAGGAACTTAATAAAGGATAACTGGGTGGGTACTAAGAATAGATATTCTTTACTAAAAAAATATTCTTATAGGGGGACGTGTTGGGGGTTAAAAAGACAGGAGAGTTAAATAAGAGAATGTCAGTGCAATAACAGAAAAAGAAGGAAATTTCAAGTGTGGAACTGATTAAGGAATTAATTTCAACTCAATCTTTTAGGTTCATTCACAAAATGCGTGACAATTTTGCCTTAAACCTCCAATTCAATTAGAAACCTGTTTCAACTAAGGGCTTAGCATAAAGTTCTTCTTTCATGAAATATGCAATTAGAATATCCACACATTAACAAATTGCACGCTCGAATAGTTTAAACAACAAATCGATAATCTTAGACGCCATGAGAGTTTGGCCGTATTTGGTCTGCGGTCTAACCAAAATAGCCGCCGCTCGGTTTGTAATTGGATGCTCAGTTTAGCGTGCTCTAATTACGCTTTAAAGATGTAGGCCTTGCCGGCCGCTTGGCGGCTATGTAGCTGCGCCCTTTTATCCCGATGCATATTTGAATATCCCCGTTGCAGGAGCACACAGTCGAAAACCTTTTGATAGACGTCACAATTGAATTTAAATTCTACATCCTTCACTCCGCCGACATTTATTACGCAAGTTTCCACTGGGATATTAGCAATTCCTCTGTGAAAGTCCGCATATTCTACACAGAATAAAATAAAATTAATTTCGATGCCCACAATTTGTACAAATCTTTTAAATAAACATGTGTCACCATTAGAAAACAGTCTGGGAAACTTGTGCGGAAATCTATAACGCTGCTGGCGCCGGGAAATTGCTTCTCGAACAATTACACGCCACACTTGAATGTCCGCAGGCGTCGTGATTAATTAATCATCATATTGTTTGCTCTTTGCAAGTACACTCTGCAATACGCTGAGCAGAAATAAACTGTAAACAATGCCGTTGATATAAAAGAACGAAGAAAGACATAAAATGTGTAATTCACTAGCGAAAAAAGGACATAGGGGGTTTGTCAGCCACAACAGGAGACACTGCAGAACCATTTGTTTACGTGTGGGCTGGTGAGTATCGACGAGAAAAATCGTAATTGGATGTCATGGGCACATGTGTCGAATGTGCCGAAAGGTTGGGGAGCACACATTGTGCGAATCGAGCGAATCCGACACGCTCCAGCGTTATTATTAGTCCTTGGTGGATAGCACGGCAAAGAAGACTTTAATCAGTGATCATCGCGCACGTCCTGTGCGGTATCGCAATGGCACATTAGTGATTAACAGCTTGCATCCACGCGGATGTCGAGTTTATGTCCTGCTAAACATGGTCCAATGCGTTGTCAAGCGTGCAAATCAAGTTGGATGGCATCGTAAACAAGTTACCTCCTCAGAACAATGTGAAAAATGTGGACTAACTTGGGATATTTCTGTAATTTTTGATTTAGGTCACTCTTCCTACATCCGCTTGTATGAATAGCTCTAACATGAAATTGATTTTTCATCTCGAATGCAAACCGACATCGCAATATATAAAATGCGTTCTGTTTTTACAATTTGATATGCATGTAATTTTGCGACTGGATAAAGTAGGAGATAAGTCTGTTCACATCCCTGTCGGCTGTCGCTTTCCGACTTCGTCATTGGACAAGATATCGTCATACATAAAACGAACATCCGTATATGAGTTGAAAGTCCTTCGTGCGCAGCCCTTTTTTGTCATTGAAGCGACGTGAAATGCATGTATGTGTTATAAAGTGGAGGTCCTCTTGCGCGTTCGACTCGCATTTGCAGGAATTTATGCGTTTGCCTCGATTCAATATTGCGATTCCTGCGACGTCGTCTCCTCGTATTAATAAATTTCCTTGTGGCGAGAATAAATTCTATTTCAGTTAAATTTTTACTATAGTCATAGTTTGTTTGGATTGTTTGTGGCGTATCTTGTTGCGTTTCCGAAATTGGGCCTCGGTTGCAATTCTGAAATCTTTTAAAGTCGCTTTGTACGAATGCAAAATCCCGGAAAGCTGCGCTAGAATATCATCGCCCATCTGAATGGATCTATTTTATAGCGATCGGATTTCGAGCTTCGTCGAGCAAACGGCATATCGGATTTTTCGGTAAGCAAGATATTTTTCTATTGCGCTCTCTTTTGATCCAAATTACTAAATCACTAACGTCGATACTGTACAAAGACAACATTTCTGTTTATGCAGATTTAAGTTTAAATTTATATCCATCCTTTTCTAACCAAAATTATGCTATATCAAAATATATAAAAAAAAAACAAAGAAAGAACTTTATGTTGGAAGAAGTGTGTCAACCATATTTCTTTCTTTTCTGTTATTCCTTCTGTTTTTCACACAGAACAAATAAAATATTTCTCTATTATCCACGACCGTCACTATGCTAAACAACCTCTGATTTACTTTTTTATCATTAAATATCTATAACAAAAAAAAAACAATCAGTGCAGGGGTTTCTATTTCGATTGAGTGCAATTTGAGTATCATGATGCAATACTAGTTGGTTGATGTGAATTGGTGGAAAATTCACGTAAATGCGGCAGCAATTTACGTGTGAGGCACCATTAAAGCACCATGGGTCATTGCCGCTAAACATGGGTTAATGGGGCAGAGGCGACACTCGGATCGCCCAGCTTTCCTCTATAAATCTTATCCGATAAGCGCTTTCCACTGCCTCCCAACATTACCGACGCGGTTCAAAGTCATCACGTTGCACCTTTTAGTTTCATATCAATTTGGCGCAATTTGGAGGCAACTGATTTTTTAATCCGGCTTAAAATTTGAGTCACATTTGAGTCAAGTTTGGAGTATCTTGATGTTGCATGAAGTTAATTTGTTTGCAGCGCCGACGTCTCACTTTCCGTCGGCAGTCGCTCGAGATGAGTGCCAACTCATAGCACAAGAAGAGAAGAAATTATCTTTCCGGAAACTAAGTGCGCCGCGCACACCGCCAACTTCCGCACGATGCGGAACGCGGCAGCGCTTCAAGTAGCATTAGATGTTTATTTGAAATTTATGAGACAAGTAGATTGTAATTTTGAATAAAGTTTCGTCAGCGCCGCCGTCGAGTATGAAGATATGCGCGCCTTCAAAGTCTAGGTGAATGCAATGCAAAATTTGCTAATTGCGCAAAATAATCAAGCAACTTCAAAGTAGACATCCGTGCATTAGCCACAAACAAGCCAATTGTAGCATTTGACAACTTCTGGAATGTAACAATTTATTACTTGGCGAAAATTGCGACAGCCATAAAAATGCTAGTGGACGACCACGAAAAGTTTCGCTTTATGTGCGTCCCGGAATACAATTCCATTAAATGGCCGCCCGGAATTTGTCACTTGTTGTTCGTTTAAATGCTTGTATCGCGCGGGCTTTTCACGAGACCGAAGGTCCATGAAAAACTCCAACGCTGCGTGCGACGCCGAGAAAAACTTGTTCATAAATTGGCCTACTTTGTGTCAAACCTATTTAGTGCGTACGTGGTCCCAGTCTTCGTCCACAGCCATTTTCTCAGTTTTCCACGGCAGTAAAACAGCAAGAAAAAGAAGAGTAACATAAATGTTAACACCACGTACACGAACACAGTCAAATTATGATAAAATCAACAAAAACAGTCCACAAAAACCTAACTCAATTTACATTTTCATCGTTATTTAAAATTAATCCATACCGAGTTTATTACCAGCCGAGAGTAGCAAGACTCTCCTCAGCGATTTGACGAAAATAGGACACGAGCTAGCGAACTAGATCTTTTTATTATCGTAAATATTGATGAGACCGGCGGGGGCGGCCAAATGCAACGGAGCCAAAATGAACGACATTGACGTCGTTGGTGGCGGCGGCGTCGATATTGAAATAGTAAATTCACCCCTTTAGCGTCGGGGCGACAGAGAGATGCGCTTGTTGCTCTACGACGCTGCCGCTCCCCATGCATTTAATGTCGTTATAAAGTTAATGGCTTTACTCACTGGGTATAATTAATACATTTACATTATATGTCGAAGCATTCTACATAATGAGTTTTGTTCGCGAGCGCGATAAATTTCTTGCAATAATCTCTAACCAAAACATCAAGAGAGGAAAACAGTTTAATTTTCTACACATTGCTTGATGCAATAAAATAAGTGAAACGAATTTTCTGCTACTACTTGATATTGTGTTGCTGGAATAAATATTGTACAATTTGAATTTATTAAAAGTGAATTTAATAAAAACAAGAAAAATACAAAAATATGTAACAAAGTTTCTGGGCTTTTCTAAGAGATACTACAATAATTCATTTATATTACTACTTTATTGCAATCATTTGAGTGGAAGCTTAATATTCTGGTCCAAAAATCTAAAGATTAATGATTCAAAAGAAAATGTAGTTTTCTAGAATTCATGAGTAAATTCAAGATGGCCGAAGTACACGCGTTGTTATGGACTGTTGCTAGGCAAAACAAACTCAAAAACAAATTCTCACAAACCAATAAAACCTGTGTGGATGTTCTTTAGAAATATGTTATAAAAACAATTTATGTACCTAAGTGGAACACCTGATGTTAAGGAATGCCAGGCATTCCTTCACTGGTAAATAAAAAAAAAACAAATTAACAGCGCAAGATAATGAAAATGATGATGTATGCACCTAATCTTGCACTTTTCTTCTGCCATGTTGTTGCATGCACTATTGGAACGTGGCAATTTAACGCCATTAAATCGCTCGCATAGATCAGCATTCACTTAATACAACGCCGTTATAATTATTGCGTGGCCACTTCCTACATCACGTAAACGAACTACATCGGTCAGGAATCTATTTAACACCTTGCAGTTTCTTGCACTGGCGCATTGGGAAGTGAATTCATCTTGCAAAGTAATGATATTCACGCGCGCAAAACAGGAAGCAATGATCTTGTCATGAATCAAATCGAGAAATTCATTCAACATTTATGGGTATCTAAGCGTCAATTAGAAGACTTCTGAGGAAGTGTTGTTGAGAGTCCTTTTATTGTATAAGCGCGATATGTATCCCAGGGATCCTGCTCAATAATGTTGGATAAGGAAGGAAGAAGGTCGCAGGTGTTGCGGCAAAATAATGCTCCATAAATTCAGCACTAACTGGAAACGAACGCTTTTAAATTTGAATTTATGCAAATGGCTGAAATTGATTTTGCATTTTAGATTTTGATTTTTACAGGCGCTCTTGGCGGGAGAGCTTTCAGTTGCAAGCAAGGACGTAGATTGAATGTGAATAATTTATCCGGACGTTGAGTAATTGAGGTACATAAAATGCACATTATATTATTTAAACGTATATTAATATATGCGTCAAATCATTTATTTTTTAACCAATGTAACTGTGATCCAACAAACATTTTCTACTGCGGGCGTTTTCAGTGTTTTATTCAATTGAAGCTCTATGGACAATAAATGCGTCTAGACAAACATGGGTTTGTCATGTGTTCCTCCCAAAGGTAGATAAGGCATGAATTAAATTTGTGCATCAACACGATAAGATGAAGAATAATTTTTAGTCTTGGCACAGTATTGCGCATGAATTCAATGCATATAAGCAGCAGCGATTTCCTGCACTGCGGGTGTGCTAAGGGAGATGAGATTAACCCAACTTCCGGTTCGGGTGAAATGCAGATTGAATTCGTCTTCGATTAAATCAAATATGGTTCAAGGAGAGTTGACTAATTTGAATTTTATTACAAAACATATTTGATTAAATACTAACTAAGAGAATTTATCATTTAGAACAGAGCTTTGTTTGGCTTTGCTTTAAATACTACCAAACTAAAATTACATTTCTGGCACATGGGCTTAAAGTAGTAGTTTAAACACAATTGTATTACGGATGAATCATAAAGTTAAAATAAACGCAGTGAATGATGGAGCGGTTAGAAAACTACCATAAAATTTATCTTTCATAACATATTTATTTAAATTATTAAGTTTTTTATACTTAAATCAACTATAAGTCGTAATCTAACCTAACTTAATTTTCTGATCGAGTCAAATATTGAACTTGTCTTAGATTAAATCGAGCATGGTCTTAGGAAAGTTGATTGATGTAACTTTTTATTAAGAAACATATTCGATTAAATACTAACAAAAAGGATTTGTAATTTGAGAATGAAGCTTGTTTGGCGTTAGGTTAAATACTTCCAAACCAAAAGTACATTTCTGAGACATGGAGTTAAAGTAGTATTTGAAATCTAATTGTGTTACCGATGAATTGGCTAGAAAACTGTCATAAACTAAAATCAATTATAATTTATGGTAAAAATACCCAAAAGTCTTAGGAATACCCATAATTTCATACTTAACTAGCGACAGTCTTCAGGAATACTGAAATGCAAATGAGGCGGTTGAAACATCACTACAATATAGAAAAAAAACGTTAAGACGATATACCAATTTGTAATTTTAGTTAAAAATTTGCTACGTATATGACATTATTAATACTCATGTTACAACTAACTTTCACTTTTTTCAATTTCTTTACTGCCCCCGCCGTTTCTACCATCCACATCGCAGTAAGTTTACGGAATGTCAACAGCTCTCCTCAATTGCTATTGAGATCCTAAAATTATCGCATTTATTGTGCGCGAAACAACCGAACGAATCGCCGATAATTTGCATGTTTGCATAATTACAAGATCAATATTATGAAAATCTCTAGGGCTTGGTGGCGCACTTGCTAGCAGAAATTAGCTTTGTACCAAACGAAATTAATTACGCCTCAATTTCGCGCAATTTTAATTCGTTTACCTTTCAGCCATGATTTTGTTGGACGCCCAATATTGTTTTTACTTGATATCAATTTTTACGCAAACAGAAAAGTAATTAGAGAAATTTTACTGCAAATATTTGCACTCTTTGAGGAGATGGTGGAAAAAATGCAGACGATGTAAAAACTTCCGAGTATGCCAATCTCGACTTTAACTATGCACTTTGTACATGGGCATATCATTGATTGGATTAATTACGGAGTAATTAAATTGCACATTGGCAGTGTGTAGGGTGAGCTTAATATTTACTAATTAACCGTTGGCATTCGCTTATTAGTCTGCACATGGACCAAACTGTAATTAACTCAAAGCCTTTATTGGCATTAAAGAATTTTTGTTCCAATATTAGACTGATTTTATGGTAATAAAAGCAATAAATGTTTCATGCCGGTTATTCAAATATTTGCATCAGTGATATTGGCACGTTCGAAATTAAATTCATTGAAAAATATTTCATTCATTTCGGTTTGATGCAAAACCTGATCGGGTGCAATAAAGGTTTTACAAGCTGAATAAGCTTGATTTTCAAACAGAGATTGATGAAAAGCATCAAATGAAATTGTTGCTTTGACATAACTTCATGTATCGCGCTCATTGAAAATATGTATCGATTATTTCTATTCATGAATTTCTTATGACTTGTGCATAGTTTTCAATGCATAGAGGATAAGTCCTAAATCACACTTTTTTGTCGATAGAAGTAAATCCTTTTCACATGCATTCATTGTTGCATCATGATGAATTTGAGCGAAGTACCAACGAAAAAATGCATCGTGTTAACAATCGATTATTGTACATCACTAGTGACCACATAGGGGTGATCATCTCTATTACCCAGATACAAACCCCAGACCGAAAAAAATTGTACCACATTTTCTTTATTCAATTTTTTGTTAACGCAATGCTATAATGTCTATTTTGCAACGCTAATCGATACATTTATTGATTGCAGTCAATTTTCGTTTTATGTTCGATTCCCATTCATTTTCACATTGCATAACTTAATTAATTTACTTGCGCGCAACGTATTAATTGGCATCTGACCTTTTTTCATCCCATTAAATGTTTACGACATCCACCCCATTGGCCAGCAGTAATATTTGGCAGTAAAGTCGTACTTGACGTAGAGTAATATGGTAATGTGGTGTAAAAGAAGCCCAAAACGACTTTCTTTGCAATTGCCACAATCTATTCGCAAATTTATTCCCAATCAAAGGGAAATAATTAATTGAGGGAAAGCGAATGTTCATTGAGTTTGTCACTTGGCTAGTAAGATTATTGGGGAATGTGGGAGTGGGTTAGAGAATGAAACTTGGAAGTTGGGAGACGGTGCAAGCGACGGTGCAAGCGCTGCACATGGTCCTAGCTAAATTAGTCGTCTGCAAGATTCTAATGAACAAATTGAATGGAACGGATTTGGTATTTTGTCGTAGAACATGCAAGCATTGATTAAATTCTTGCTGCAATTTAGGGAAATAAAATTTTTACCAGATTATTCCTACTGATCAGCCAATAATTCAGTTTGAAGCACAAAACATTTCAACAGGAAATATTCCTCGAAAAGTCTTTGCTTCTTGTTTACCACGGTAGCGATTTAAAACCGCAAATAACTAAGTACTTGCCAAAGTAACAATTTATATTGGAAAACTATCGATGGAATTTTATCGTCTTGGTGACTTTTCTGTTTTGGTTTACTTCAAACTTTACAGCAATCCTCCGACTTCTTATTTCTCATTGGTCACGGAAAAGGATTTTCGTTTTTCTCTCATTGCATTTAAGTGACGGACATATGTAGTACAAATGTTTGAATAACTTTTTCCCTCAAACCTCTACGATTCCAACTGCAGATCATGATAGCGAATCGATCAAGTTGCATATAACAAATTGGAGCATTTCCAAGCTCAGGGCAACAAAGAAACGATGACGCGAATGCGAGAAACTCAAATGAATAGAAAAATCGTTGACGATAGAACTTGGAGCTTGTTTTTGTGTCGCTTGCCGACAGTTTTCGAAAGCTTAAATAGAATCCAATGCAATTTCCGTCGACCTTTTATCTATCGCACCGCATTCTACACGTCATTCGATTACATTTTCGGCGCGGAAAAATTACATAATCTATAAAATATCGGTCAAATGAACTTTGGGCAAGAATATCTAGAAGCTTTATCGGTGCATCGTTTGTTCATCATTTCCTGAGAAATGCCATTTCTGGGAAATTTTTGTTGCAGAAACAGATGGTAATCTTTAATTCATGAACGCCAAGGAAAGGAAAAACAAACAGTATATAACATAATTAATACACACTTCAAATATTATCCTTGTGTGAAAATTATTCAAAGGTCCTTTCTGTATAAGAACCATTTGAAACACCCTTATGTCCTTATGTCAACTGGTGAATTCAAACAGTGCCGCTGCCACCATCCGAATTATATTTAACGCAATAAAACAATTTGTTTATGAACTCACTGGACATGTTCGACTCCACTAGCGGCTGCTGTATGCTCAATGTGCATATTAGAGGTAATATACATATTGAAATAATAACGATGGTCTTCCTCTTGCGTTGAACCCACTTTCTCGTCTATTATGCACGTATTGCACTGGATACCATCACTACCAACGCGCCGCCGTCTCTTTAGCTTCTGGTATTATATCCGCGCTAGAGCAGTCTTCGCAGGACTCAAGCTTTTGGATTACGAAGCCGTGAGCTTAGGACATAAGTACGGTTTTAAGACTATGTGTGCAGTTTGATTTACAAATACTTAGCCAGGCGCAAACAAATGAGAGACTACTGAAGCGGAAAGACCACTTTGGTATTCAGGCCAATTTTCAAAATGCAGCACGAAATATAGATTCGGAGATTAGTGAGGTTCAAGTAGATATTGGATTAGTGGTAAAAAATGGTCTAGACCTGTGGTATTATTATCTTGGAGTACATACTGATTACCTTAGGAGAAATTAAACATCATCCCTCCATTGTTATCCTGTTATTTTATTATTTCAAGCATCTTTCATATATTACATTATGAGCGCATTGTAAATAATAGTTATTAATGGATGGAAGACAATAGAGTGTTTAACAAGCTTGCTCACCTAACTTTTTGTTGTCAATATTCCCTAGGGAGATATCAACGTCTAGGTGCTAGAAAAAATGTAGTCAATTTATATTTATTTGTTATGATTCCACATTTACTATGTACCTCCAACAACAAAACTATAGAAATCCTACCTGGAGAGATAGAAAGGTAAGATCATTCTGAGACTGTGGTTTATTGAACGAAAAACTAATGGACGTGTTAGAAGGTTTATTGTCCCAAGTATATCCTAAGCCCAAAGCCCAAGATAATTTTACAATCAATCGTACAATACAAAAACTGGAAATCAAAACACTAGTCAAACATGCAACCCGCGCAAACAATAACGAATGAAAGAGGAAAATTCCGTAAGCTGTTCTAAGCCCACAAGGAATTGCGACGCGGTTTGCAAGTAGCTTCGCCGCGACGACGTACTTGGAATACATTCATTCGTATTACCGCCGATGAGTTGTAGTTTGTTATCAAGCGCACAATCTAAAGGGTGGTTTTTTCTTAATTATTCCCGCGAAACAAAACCCTTCTTTGCTATACAAAACACATCGCTGCGAGAAGTGTGCGCTCGTAGAGGTACAGAAAAGCACAGGAGTTGCTTCGCCTGTGCTTCCACCGGCTCAAACAAAGCAGACGCAGCGCTAGAGCGAAACGTTAACGGTTGCAAATGAGTGGTGCGGGTACAAAACGTACACATGCACCACCTCATAGGGTGATATAGATACAGCCGGGGAAGGTAGAAGGTGTGAGGCAGTGCGGCGGTGTTGAACATGACGTCGACTGGTGGGTTTGGTGCCTGTCCAATGCTTCCATTGGATGCCGCTGAGGATGCTGCGGCAGCACGAGGCCCAGGCCGCGGCGATCAATATCGCAGCAAGCGCCCTCGCCATCGTCGACGGGCGGCGGCGTACTTCAACCGCCGCCGTTGTCGCGCACGCATCGTGGTAAACAATGTGGTGGCAGGTAAGAGGAAAAAAGCTTTCAGCAGTCACCGAGACACACATGCATGGGACGTCGCAGTTGAATTCATTCTCAAACAATGCTGATATATTTTTGTACAGGCCAATCAGTCTACATTTTCTAGTACATCAAGGCCAATGATTAACCATGTCTATTTGCAAAGCAATTACTTTGGGCAGAAATTTAGTATTGGATAAAATTTAATTTAAAGCAGCCGAATAAAGTGTGTTCCTGACTTTCGCGGATTCTGGACGAAGGGAGTAAGAGGCGTCGAAAACTAATTGTTTTAGTGGATCACTTTAAAGCGCAAAAAGAATTTCTTCATACCCGCTATGAGTTTGTTCAAGCATCGATTTTGCGTCAGTACCCGAAGCTAATGAGCGTAAAACAAACAGAGCAAAAGCGCCTTTCGTCGATACGCTATCAAGAAATCATTTTTTAGCGACGCACACGCACTGAACGACGTTCTATCATCGTAAGGGGTCAATTTACATCGCTGCGCGCAGTGGCAGGACTCAGGGAAAAGTCAATTAAAACTTTTTGATTTGGATGCCAGCGTTGCAAGCGTATAATATGCGGCATAAATCAAGCCGTTAGTCGGCGCGCACAAGAAGAGAAATTACACAAGATTTGTTTCCTAGTTCGAAATGTAACGACCGCAACTTATTTTATTACGACGACTGCAAAACGCTCGCCTGCCACTTCAGCCGGAGGCGGCGGGGGCCAAACAGTGCAAAGTAATGCATTGTGACGGAATGCGCGCGATGTAAGTAAACGTCGAGTACCACCCCAGAAGTCGTCTTTATGGTGTGTATTTTAGATGTAAGTCGCATGCACTGGCGTAAAAGCGAGCAGCACTAACAATATTAGAAATTCTTTGCAGTTTCAACGCGAGCGAAATAAAATTAATCTTCGGCGGCGTTGGTTTTGAAGACAGTGCAGAGGCGCAGGAGAGTGTGAATTCTACGGCGTCTCAAATTGCCTTCGAAAACTTTTGAAATTGGCGCTTTAATTACGTCTAAGCGCTGTATTCTTTTCATACGCAAATCATTTAATTAAAATCGGTGTATAAATTAATCTAGTTTGCTTACGGCCCCGTGAAATTCAAACCGGTGCACATCGCTGCATGCCCGGCAAAGCTCGTTAACTTGGTTACCGTACCGCAAATCTTGGCCTGAGCAGGACCAACAGGGTGAATTACAACATTATAATTTTTATTGAGCGACACCTGCCTGCACTCGTTGCAGTTTTCACCAAAAATCCTTCTTGCATTAACTAATGTCACTGCCTTAATTGCATCAATCTCAATTAAAACGTAATCCAATGAATGGTACGCACTGAACCGTAGTAACTTCATGAATTTTCGACGAAATTTAATATCATCCGCACCATAGGTGCCGCGTAAAAATATTAATATCCTGCCACACATATCAAGGTGCTACTGTTACATTACTTTTCGATCAATCTTTTGCATTTAGTATGTAGGAGATTGATTTTGGGACACTATTATCACAACCACGCTGCTTTAATTAAATTCATAATCCAATTGAAATATATTCCGTAATTGTGCGGGCTGAGAAAGTAACGGTTTTCAGATTTGCAGGCAAGCCCGGGTTGTAATTAGAATGCGTAATTCGTTTTCACAGGACGCTGGGTGTTAGGAAGTTAGGATCCAAGATTCGAATTGCACAGACGCGATTTAGACCCAAGAGGAAACGAAAGAATGACGCTAAGTATAAGTAAAAACATTGATAGTTAAAATCAGCTTAACCCCTCCCCACCACCCAAGTGCTTTCATCCATTGCAATTCATTCAATCTGTTCAAATGTGGCTCAAAAGAAGAGGAAACCAAATTAAGCTTGCGTAAGTAATCCCGGGTGATAATTAAAATATTTCTTTCCGAAATAAGGAAAAACATTCAAATTTCATTCAATTAAGCCAATAAACTGTGTAATTTCTCTCATTAGCACCTCAGTTACATTTTGCCAACTTTCCTATCGCATGTGGAAAGCGTCAAATGCCATCAAAAATGATTTTGTCCCGCGAATTCTTTTACTTCTACTGGAGCTCCGTGGATGTTGCGGTTTTGCAAAAAACCTAGAGATAAAAAACCAATATAAACTTTGGGAATTAAGTGTTGGCTTTTTTTTATAATTAAATAGTATTATCATGCTGATGAGCTGGCAACTTTTATAATTATCGCCGACTTAAAAGTCTGGTTTTATTTCGTCGAATGCGACAAGAACGTATTCAAATCAGTTTGAAGTGAAACAAAGAAAATTCATTAAACGACTTTTCAATTAAATGCAATTAGTGCATTTGCACCTATTTTATACTTTTGCAATAATAAATTTTGTCCAGGGAAAAGTGCAAAGGAAAAGAAGGAATAATGTATGCAGAAAACAAACAAAAAAAGAAGTATGAAAATTAACGAGTTGGAATAAAATTTCACTTGCAAATATAGCGCTTGAATATAATGAGGCGAAATCCCTGCATTTATAGGTGGCGTCGATGATCTTGGATGACATATTTTGGTGAAGATGTAAAAAAATAAATTGCAAGTACTTTGCTAACAAAAAATGACGCTCATTATTTTTGTATTAATCCTCCCTGTGATAAATAGCGGTCGTGTTGAAAAGTGCGCAGGGAAATTAAGCAGCTCCAGTTTTTGGTGGAGGCGCCGAGGTAAGAAAAACGCAGCTTGTATCAGCCGGTGTACAAATGAGGAGCCCAACACGAGAAATTTATGTAGCGCTCATGAATTTATGAGAGGGCAATTTTTCTATTGGCGCGAAACCAACTCGTTGACACTAAGTTGTAATTTATTGACTTTTGCGCCTCGCGGCGGCACCGAATTTTCCATCCTCGGAGCTAAATCCCTGTTTCGATTAAAAATCTTCCCATTTTGTTCCAGCCTCCGTCGTAAATCATCGTATCAAGCTAAACATTCTTCATAGTCAGCATATAGGTTAACATATTATTACTAGGCAAGAAACTTGATATAGTCTTATCTTAATACTCAAAAAATTTGATGAACAACTATTTTTCACGAGTAAAATTTGTAGTGCTTGTATTAAAACATGTTCTAGCTGCAAGGTGAGATTATATCTGGATGTCGTTTTAAGGTGGTTGGGATAGAGCTAAAAATTGTCGCGTCGTAAAGAAAGCTTGTGATGGAGCTTTACGCTGTGCGCAAGTGACATCTGGGAGAAAAAAACGTAACGAGACCAAGCAACGAGTTGTAAAGATGCGGAATAAGCTTTTTAAGTAGGACAAGTTGGTAAAAGCACTGCGGGACAGTTGTGCGGTAGTGACGTCTAAATCTAATCGATTTTAATGATGTTACCAGTCAGGTTTGTCCTCTTTAGATAATCCCAGATTACAACAGATTTCACTTATTACATTTACACAGCATTCCCCTGGTTTTTGGCAACGTAGGCAACTTCAATATCTCCAAAGCAATACAACTATCAGCCTTGTATTGGCTATATTACTAATTACACTCCAGTCAAGAAAAACATTAACATTATATTCCTATAAATTGTCAATAAAACCTTTATTCCAACCTAATAAATAAGCCTTAGCACTAAGACCTAGGGTAATTTCCTTTTCATTTGTTTCATTCTTTGTATTCCAGTCACAAAAGCAAATTGCTTGCTTCGTGCTGGCAACGACATTAATTCAAACGAGACCAGCATGTGGAAGAATCAACATCATCAACGTTGTAACACGCGCATCAACATCTGTAATGTAATTAAGAGGTCGAAAGGTTGGGAGCGGCGCCATCGCACGGTATAATAAGAACGAGAGTAAATAGGCAGCTGGAGTACAATGGATTGCGCGCTCCAGGGCTGCCGCCGCCAGCAGGGCGGTGTCTGCTCCAATGAGGAAAAAACACGCGAGGACATGATGTTGGTATGGAAAAAATGCACGCGGTGAAAAAGTCGTTGAGTAGTATATGGGTAGAGTAGCGAAAAAAAATGAATCCCGACAAGGTTTTCTCTAATTAAGTAAGAATTGTCATTTTTGTACAATAAGGCAATCTCATCTTGGCAAAGTAGTACGTGCACGTTTTATATAAAACATGGACGGACTTGTATTTCTATGGAATACCTGAACCGTTCATTTATTAAATAAACAAAAGTTGTACGCATTGCCTGAAGGTTTGAAAACAGGAGAAGTTGAGTTACGAAGTGTCTGATGTGCCTTGTGTTGAGATATTGTAATAACAATTTCAACATGTTGACTTCTTCAGTTACTCATCATAATTTGAGTGTAAATTTATTGCTTGTATTTGATTTAGTTGACTTTGCAGCGCCACAGAGGCATCGAGATCTAATATCTACAAATCTTGGAAAGGATAGCACAGTTGACACTCAGCCTCCAACGAAATAACATCCATTGAAAATTACTTTCTCTTAATAAAAATCTTCTTTTTACCAACTCCCTTTAGAACTACTAATGTTTTAATACAAAATCTAACTCAACAGCTGATTCCATCACTGATTCAATAAAATATCTAACCTAAAACCTTAGCTCCAACAAAAACCAATACAATTAATACAATCAAGACCAACTATAAATAAATTATTCAGTAAATGTCAAAAGACATCATCGTACAATATTTAAAATTAATTGACATTGCTATTTTAACCTCAACCCGTTTAAAGGTATTTTAAAAGAATATTTGTTTGTAGGAATTTTTATTTCCGTTTTTATCCTTTGCACGTCTTGGAATAACGCACGTCACGTATAAAATATCATGTACCATTATTGTAAGGTGTATCATATACATATTCCACGATTTAGTTAGACAAGGCATACTCAAACTACAGCCGTGGCAAGACGATCATCCCTGTTATTATATGCGTGTGTCGCTTCTTCGATATCCGGGTGCGGATTACGCCATGCGAGGATTTGCTTAAAACGTTAGTGGAACGTGAGCGGAACGCCGTCGAATATGAGCAAAGGTTGCTGAGATATAAACCATCACCGACAGTATAAAAGTCGAAAAATAAGCGGCGCGCAAAATATGACGGAGACAAAAATCTGCAAAGAAACACACCGCAATCAGCTCCTGTGTCAATGTAAAACCAATGTGACACAAAATAATTTACATTTGGATACAAAATCAACGCATTTGATATGAGTACTTTTAGTACGTTTAATGTATTTTGTTTAAAGTATTTCCTACCGGCATCAAGCAGCATCTTGAGAAGGGAAAATAATGGAAGCAATGCAAGCAGTTTTACAGAAAACACAAGACAAGAAAACAGCTACGGCAAGGACTGCTTTTAAATTGAAATGTCTCCGACGATGTTTTATTTATAGGTTTCGAGTTGTAGCACATGAATTCTCCCAGTGTGGACGCCGGCGACGAGTCTGGGGGCCGGTGGTGGTAAAAAGGCCGTGTGAAAGCATGCCGCTTGATGCCAGCAAGCGGGCGTGTTATTTCTGCACTGGGTATTTATTTTGTTTGCGCATCTTTTAAGGATTCCGCATTTTCAGTTCTTTCGAATGAAATGATTAAACGTGATCTTCATTTATGATTTATAGAGGTGCACGGAGTACTGCCAGAAACATCAGGAACTTAAGTTTAATTCTTCTCAATTTTGAATTCCAGGTTTCCAGGTGTAATAAATGAACTGCCTCGTCAACACTCGCTGCTGACGAGACTAGTGGGGGACTGGACTGGTTTAATTTCCCTGGAGGAAATTGATGCCAAACTATCTATTCTTCGGATCGTTTTCTATTCACGCGCTAAGATGCGAGAATATAAACGTTCTAACCTAGTCATAGAAATTTCCTGGCATACACGTGCGAACATTGCGGCGGAGGTGGCACGGAAAGAAGCGCGCCGGCTGCCGAGAGCGCGGGCGTTGTAATGGAGTTATTGTTTAGTTGGGGTACTAATTCAGGCTAGTTGGAAGCACCTGACGCGCCATAATGGCCTCTACGCCTGCAAAACATCCTTCTGTTCTGTTCCACTCATCCACGTCCTGCCCAACCATTGTGCACACTAACAATACAACAAGCTGGTTGGGGGGGCTGCAAACGTGCGCAATTCATATCAACTCAGTGACTATTAAATCTGCAAAACTGTGCGATTGTCAGTGGTACGTAAAGAAGTCACTTAAGCTTTCATTCAACTTGAACTCTTCCCCAAAAAGTAAAGTCATTTGTGAGTGTGGAAAAGGTGCAGACACAATTTTACTTTCCAGATTAAATAATCAATCTTACGTCGGGCGGCCTTTGAGTGGATCCGAGAGCGGCGGTGGATTGAAAAGAAAGCGCGTCGAAATGAAAATGCGAGATAACAACCATTCTTTATTCTTCGCTGAACAATTCATATATTCAATTGGAATTTTTCATTTACCCATGCACATCCATACCACAGAGCACAAAAAGGTGATGAATTTCCAATATCCTGATCCACAAGCACAAAGGCTGTAATTAACCACAATAAATAAATATGTAAAGATGACATATTCTAAATTACTCTACTACATCTTATAATAACCCCCACAGGTGTTACGGAAATGGAGCTATTTTTTTGCAACAAGAGTCTGGAAGCTTTCCAAGCTCTCTCTTTTTCTCTCTCTCTCTCTCACTCTGTTCGTCGGGAAACTTTTCTCGCGTTTCGTTAATATCCCACGCTCTGCGGCTAGGCAAAACCCCGAAGTGTTCTTCACGCATGCCACAATGCAAAAGCAGAGCCTCCCCAGTTGAAGAAGCCCTGAAGCGATCTGAATAAAAAAAAATCATTGTTTGCAAACTTGCGGTCGTATGTATTTGTCAAAAAGTCGTAGAGTGCAAAATAGCCACAACTTTTCCCTCTGCGTTGTTAGAGCGCGTCATTTACTATTCAGCTTCTTTTTCAAGCAGCGCATGAAAATAGCGGGAGACGAAAGCCAGACACTGGGCACAAATAAGAAAATTAATAAAAGCTTGAGTGTTGCTGAGTTGAGAGTCGAAATGGTAGTAGCGGAAAAGTGGGCGAAAAATTATCTCTCGACAATATCGTCACAGAGCTGGGCGTTAGGATGTGCAAAAACTATGCACGCGAAAACTTGCAAACTTTGGCGGAGCTTTAAATAGAGACAAATGGAATTGCGCGCATAAAGTTTTTAAATTAAAACTTGAGCCAGCCTCTATGCCACTTATAAGTCTAGGAATTATCTTATTGAAAAAAGTTTCATTCGTCTACGCGTTCCGTAATCTCCATACGTAGATGAGAATGCCTAATTCGTGCTCTATTATTAGATTAAGTAATTTCCATTATGTGCGTCTCACTTTCAGCGCTCACCGCAATTCATGACTATAGGCATTATTTGAATATCCTGAATGCGATTTCGTCGATTGTGCGGCGCGTCCTTTCAGCCACCGGTGCTAGTTACACGCAGACAATAATTCACCCAACGCTCCGAATGGGACGCGGCGGATATCAATGTCGGACAAATGAGAAGCTACGACAAAAGACCAAAATTCACCGTCCTTTAGTCGTTTGCAGGCCATTGCGATTAATCCAATGCATAGATGATAACTTAGCCCCGGACACGCCATTAGTGCGTTGGGTAAAGCTAGCGGCCCGTGCACACAATGCCGGCGGCGGCGGCGGCGGCAGCGGCGTCTCGGCGACATCTTCGAATGTTATAATGAAATAATTACTCCACCTATTCCTTGTACACGTCGCGACGTAATTATCACCATGTGTCACCAATGACTTGGGCGCAAAACCTTTGGCCCCCAGTCATGTTTGTCAGAAATTCGGAGTTTACTAAACTAGATCTAAAATTGAAATCTACCCTTTAAACACGTCCATAGAGTCTCCTTTACTCTAAATTCAATATAAGCTTGTGTGTGTTTTTTTTTTTATTTATACGACAAGTACCCAGCGCTAAGGCGGCATTCCAAAGTTATGAAGCAAAAGAGTATTTCCGATATGGATATGAGATGGGCGCAATGGGGCGGCATTTGCATGCCAATCGCTGTAATAAAAGCTTGAAGGCATATAATAGACAGCGTGCGTCGTCGCATATATAAGTCAGGGCATAATCTGGATGGTCTTTGATGCGACATCCTTGGGCATTAACACCAACGAGGTGGCTTCCAGCTTAATGCCAGCAAACCAGCGGTCGCGGCCACACTCTGAGGGCAGTCGTGCGTACACCTTGTACATTGTTGAACCTGGTATCATTCGGGAAATGTCCAAGAACTTGTCTCTCCCGTGAGGCTTGCGCTCAGGCCACTTAACCCAAAACAATCATGGCTATAATGGAACAATGATGGAGTGAAAGTCAAACGGTTTACCTCACTTCGATTAACACCTAATAATGTTGTATTCATACTTGCAACTTGACCCAGGGTTATTTTGATGTTAAAAATGGAAAGTTACTTAAATTAGATAATATCAATTAGTATTACAGTTTTTTAACTACAACAACGCCAGATTAATTTATCCAGATGTTATAGAATGAAACAAATGTTGATCAAATGGGTGAATATTGATAGTTTGCTTTAAAAATAAATAACTCTGGAGAAATCGATCCTCGTAAGTTTAAAACGGTTGTAAATTAAGTCATCCATTTCGGCGGTGGCGCAGCCGCTGCAAATTAGGCGAGTCATTAAAAGTGAAATAGAGTACGCGCGACAGTTTACGAGAAGGGTCGCAGTGTCGATTCAAACGCAATTAATCCTCGCACCGACTGACAATTATATATTGTAAAAGTTTCGAAAGACAATGTTTATTGAAAACGTGCGTAGTTAATCCAGCCGACACACGTCACGACAGTGAATTGCTTTCCCGCATTGCAAACAAAGGCAAATCGCACAATACGAGCAAGAAAAAAAAAAGAGGGATGCGTAATTTTGTTTGTCATTTTCTAGGATACCAAGTACGGATTGTAATAAATAAGTTTGGCTGTGTCGATGCTCGAATGAGATTAGAACAATCCTGCTGGCACAACATATTTTCCGCTCGCGTTGCTCGTCTCCAATTTCCCACCGAACTAATCCCGATTGGGATTACTGATGCGAGAGTTGGAAGCGTCCGCGTCCGCGTCTACATAAACATTTCCGATTCAAAGTATCAACAATCAATGCGGCGCCCAATTGGAAATTCCATAAAAATGTATTGCTCTTTGATGAATAATGGCATTACATTGTTTTTGCGCTGGAAAAACCAACTCGTTGCACTTGGTAATTGAAAATTTAAACTTTCATCCTCGATTTTATTTATCAAACTTTGCCGCGTATGTTTTCCCAGCTTGCAACTGGCTTGCCATTTTGAATGGAGCTTAATTTATACTTCTCCGTTTTCGCCAGCAGGTAGGTCTGATAGTTGCGCCACACAAAGTTTTATCGATCTAATAGTTCGAATTGAGCAAGTCGCAAGCAAGTTGAGTTTCATTGTTGTTGAATTAATGTTTCTCTGATGCTTTTAATTTCGTAAAAGCCAGCGCCCCTAGCGAGTATACAGCAAGAATGTTTGGCAAAGTTTAAAATTCGGTTTCGCGCTCGCTTCATACCCACATACGTACCGAACTGAACTAAAACGAAACAACATAGAGAGTAGAATAATATCGAGATCAACTCATGACAAAATGGAACAATTAACAGAGCTGTGAATTTCCATTGTTTTATTAACGATGCTTTTATTTTCCTGTTCTTCTACCACATGTTCAGCTGAACCTATTGTTTGGAAAAGCTCCAAGGGACACAAGGAATGGTGAGAAGAAATTTAATATTCACAATGTTTCAATTCGCAAAAAGAACCATTGACAAATCAATTGCCGAAACGTTTGTACTGTCTTCATCGACGCTTGGCGCATATGATAAACAAAGCAGTGGAGGAAAATGAAAGAAGGAAACCGACAATAAACGGCCGTAAATCAACGAAAATAAACATACGCCGCGCGATGTATGAAATAAAAATGTGGCGTCGAGCGCCGGCATAGCTTGGGGGCGGCGCAGTGTCCAAACTAATGTGCACAACATTGCGCAGATGAAAAAGCAAGATGCGAGGGTTCCATGCAGCCGACCAAAAATGTCGCCGGGACGGAATGTGCGCTACGTGCGGTTCGAGCATGAAATTATTTATGACGATTTTCCATTGTAAATTGCATTTATACACACTCGCAAACACAAACAATAAGAAGGGTGGAGTTGTTGCAGGTCGTAAACAAGGCTGAAATTATTCAGCACTAGCTTTAGTAGCAAAATGTGATACTCAATAGAAAATGAAAAAGAAAGCTGAGTTCAGTTGATTGCAGCTTGCAAGATAAATTCGGATGGCATCACTCCAAAAATGTCTCACTAATTCGATTCAAATCAATGTCCAAAGCAATAAAACCCATAAAGCCCAAAATGTAAAAAGTTTCCAATCCACTATATCGATTCGAGGGCATGTTTACAATGTTGCATTATTTAAATTGCTGGCGCAAGTCTGGGAATAAATAAAAAGCCTCAAAATATCGATAACAAACAGGCTATTTTCCAGCATGAAATATGTTTAAATTGGTGTATGTGCACATAAAACCCGTGTGTGGCTGTGTGCAATTGCGTCGTCATTGCACAGTGGGGCGTCAGTCGACGGGCTTTGCCTTTCATTATGGCCAACCGCCGCAGCTGCATCTGACACAATTTAATATTTTCAACTTCCAGCCGAGAAATTCCGCATCTAATAAACACCATTTTAGTGTTTTAATGCGCACACGGGTAATTATATTACTTTTTGAGTGGCCCGCTGGTGGCACAAGTGACGTCCGAGGCGAACGCCCGCGAGCTTTTTAATAAACCAGCAGAAAACTGCGGAAGTACTCAGTGAAGCAAGGCCAACAAAGGTAAAAGGCAAAGCAATGTGCTGTCAGAATTAAATAAATGGAATAGAATTATATAACCATCAAGTCAACATGACGCTTAATTTTAATTAACAAGTTGAAAGTAATTCACGTAGAACTAGCATTCCCTGAACTGCGGGATTTACTTTGTGCTTTGTCCACTTAACATTTTATTCTCTGGTTCTTCCTCGTGTTTCAAGTCGTAACTCGTTGAGCTTTGCAGGGTAAAGTCCGGCGTTTTTGTAGAGGTTGCGATAAGGTAGATATATTTTTATGATAGTCGGTAATGACCCCGAATGCCATTATCAAGTGATAGCCTCGTGGGCCAACTACGCAGTCGGCGGCTGTACGAAATAATAAAAATAAATTCGGCGATGGCGGATGGAGGATCGGACGCCGGAAAAGCATGGCGCGGTAAGTTATGCCATAAAATTTTGGGATGGATCATTAAAGCAACGTATCGGCACAGTCAAACAAAGCACCCATGAATCTGTCACTGGAATAAACAATCCCCCGACTCAGCGACATCCGAACAATTTCATACAAACCCTAATTCTCCAGCTTTAAATGTACTGGATGAATATAAACATAAAAAACATAAATCTATAGCAACTCGATAAAAATCAAAGATTCAGATAATGTCAGTATTAATAAAGAACATTTAGTTAGTACTAAAAATTGAGCGCAAACTTCCACTTGAAATAAACTTGGTATTACATCCTGTATTTTTAATTCCACCCCAATTTCCTATTGTTAAACTTCCGGTAGTTTAACCCTTAACTCCATCTAGCGCTGCCTTAAAATTACATCTCAATTCATTGAACACTTATTTACTTAAAGCCGGAAACTCATTAAAGTGAAGTCTTCCGCAAGAATTTTAGTTTTAGTTGCTCCTCTTTGACTGTGTTGGATGACATGTTTCTACGTCACAACTAAGAGTGCTTTCCAGGTATCCAAGTTTGTGCAAAACCTATCAAACTCCTTGGAGCCGCAGACGATATCGACGTATGCGATGGTGCAGAAGCATAAAGAAGTGAAGATGCTCTTCAACTCTAACCTCAACTCAACATCACTCCTTTTCTGTACCCTACATTCTTCTATCTTGCAGCAAGTTCCACTTATTTTATAGAACAGAAGCAAACAAATTTAAAAAGATAAACAATTCTTGTTTGCTCACTATAATAGCTAAAACTTTAATTTTAAATCAGAAGCAATTTTCTGGAACAGAAGAGTTTTCTGTGCTAATCTTAGCTAAGCAGCAATATAAAACCGATTCATATCCCCATTTGCTTCGTTGCATATGTTGATAAAGGGGAATGAAAATGTATCCAAATATATATTGGATCACATCGCCAGCATAATGGCATCGAAAGTGGAAACAAGAATCGCCGGGCCCATTGAGAGCGTGCGCCGAGACGTACGCAGATATATCAAGCGTATCTCCCACAGGGAGAGAACAACGTCTGTGGAGCCTCTGGTCCCAAAAGGGATTGCACACAAAGTACTGTTTATACGTCATTGTTTCTTCTCGGGAAAGAAGGTTTTTGTTTATCGCTTTCACTTCAATTATTTATAGATTTGCACGGAGTTAACAAAAGTGTCCTTACATCAAAAAATTGTAAACAAAAACATAATTAAAACCGATAAATTTCAAACATTTTAATTACAGACTTTCTGCTTTTGAGCGGTGCAGTTGTACTAACAATTGCATTCCTCAACCCTTATGTTTCCACCGAGGGGATGATGGCGCAAAGTAAAACATTGAGTTGAAATGTAAATGAGCCCAAGAATGTAAATATGTTGCAATGGCAAGCGTAACATTGAAAACGTTTCAGCCTCACCACTAGGGTCACACTGAAGTCTTTAAATTCCTAGTTGAATATCCAAAAAGTATCGACATTTCTTACTACTACTTTGCAATATATAAAGGAGTGGATTTGTCGGATCGGGAGAAGATGCACTTGAATAGCAGAGGGTCGCACATGGAAGGTTACCACGTCAGCACGCTTAAATAATTGACCATTTGACGTTTCGGGTGGAAATGATTCACGCCAGGCAACGATGTACTTTGTTGGATATTTATTGCGCTTTAGGGGAGGATGCACGTCGAGAGCTGACATGACCGAGGATCTTGCGCAAACATCATTACTGAGACAATAACCTGGAGAATGCGAGCGCAAATCGCGTAAGGTTATGTTGAGGATATGAGTAAGTATATCGATACGGAGGTCACCCCAGCGGAAGAAACGACATTACATGCAATAGTGACGCACTACGAAATGGAAATTGATAACGTCTTCCCGGGTGATTATAGAGATGAATGTCGGGTAGTATTGCATTGCATCAGCAATCGTTGCAGATCACTTTGCATCGCATTCAACATCTATATAGTGGCGTTTACGTTTCAGCGATTCCGCAAGACGGTGATGAATTTTACGAGGGTGCGGAACAAGGTGATAGAAGAGGGTGGCTGTGCCAACAGAAAAGGGGATAGCAAGTAAACGTAAGCTACATTTTGTAGGATGTAGACGGTTATGGATAAATTGTATTTGATGAAAAAATGTTTTTGCCTGAAGGCAACTACGACAGGAAAGCCTGGAAGGCATGTTGTGATAGAACCCATCCCAAACCCAAAAGAAACAGCGGCAGAGACATTTCACATAATATTTCACAGAGTTAGGTTAAATTCTACTTTGATATAATCTGGAAAACATCCTTTAGGCATAACCATTTAGCATCTTCAGCTGGTTTTGTATTAAACAATCGTCCAATTATTCTTTCAGCAGATAGAAACTTTTGAATTGAATTAAATGACGCTTGTAACTGTATAAATGTACTGTGTAATTGGCCTCAGTCGTGCATCCATCTATACACTCCAAGTCGTACTTAAAGTCCTCGCTCCTTAGAAATTAATTCGGAAGTTGTTTCCAAGCGTAATTGTTTCAAATACGCGCGCTTCTTTTTGCTCCTTGCGCAAAGGGAGCAGCGGCTAGGACTTTCCAGCGTCATGTTACGCGCTCGGTGACAAAAGTAAATAAACGCTAAAATGCGAGAGGATTATTGTCGTTTGTCGGTAACCCAGCTTCGTCAGGTATCGCGAGGACATAATGAGTGCAAGCAGATAGAAATCTGATGTTGTATCTCTGACGTCTATCTACTTTGTGGAGATGAACTGACGTGGAATATGGAAAACCCTAAATGGTCTAGATATACCGCATTAAAGAAGAACTTGAATGGAAAATTAATTGAACAATTTAGCAATAATAAATTCTTTGAAATACAAAGCTAAACCTCAAGAGGGGTTAGGAGTGTAAGCAAAAAGGGAGAAATAAAGTTTAGAGGTTGGCATTTTCAGCCCTTTGGCTGGTCCTGAATAAAAGGATACAATTCACCTTAACCCATTTAGATGTTAATGTATTGTGAAATTAAAATAATTGCAACAAAACCAAGAAAAACTTAAAAAATAAATTTGTTCTCGTTTGTTTCAGCGCTATAAGATTTAACTTCTGCATTGGAGAGATTATTAGACTAGACTAATATCATTTCCTAATTAAATCATTCTGGTCACTGCTTTAAGACAGATCCCTACCAATAATCATGTTCCAATTACCATGCAAATTACAACAATGATGAATAACTTTGAGTGTCTCTAAGAAAACTCCTCATTCGGAAGGATCCCGAATTAGGGCATCATAGCCTGTTATGTGCAGATAAGTTATGTTAGTTTAGGATATCTTAGAATAACCTTCTCTCGCAGTTATTGCAGATATATTGCATTGATTATGCAAACATCTAATATTAACTAATTTCGCTCACCTTTACAATAATTGCCGTCCTAATCCAATCTGGCCCAAACTTCACACCTTGTCGCTTGCCAAATGCCTGGAATCAAACACAAACAAGCCCTTATAATGTAACCTTATACACAATAATCAAAGTAAATATCTGAGTAGTTGAGATTTGCCATTGTTCGCAATTTTAATTTCCAGTGCTTTTCCTTTGAGTCTTTCAAAAGCACAATTTATACGAAGGATCAAACCAATAGCAGGCATTCGATGGCTTCAGAGGTTTGCCAAGCGCTTCTTTAATTGAATTGCTTGGGTTTTTTCCGTAAAAAGACGAGGTGTATAAAGCTTAAAACGGACGGTAGCGTAGTTGGGGGAGGTTTCCAGCCAGACTAGTTGAAGTGCAAAGGTATAGGCACCGTGGCAGCGCGTTAAGGATAATGTATGGGATAATAGTCCGTTCTTAGGGTATTTAGATAAGATCCGGTCGTAAGAGAACCGAAAAAAAGAAAAAGATAAGTGCAAAGGGTCATATAGAGAAAAATGAAGACTTGTTGAATATATTAAGAGTGATAAGTTGTTATAATACATGAAAGTCATGCATTAAAATATAACAGAATGCTGTTTTAAGCCAGGGTAGTTTTAGATCTAGTGTGGAGACTAGGAATGACATCCTAAGTCAAACAGTCATTAATTATTTGGAATCAACGAAAAACACCTGTGTCTTCATTAAACGAATATACAATATCTTTTAGATAGTTAGTGGAACAGCAAAAAGTCCTGACACTGATTACAAGATTAATGAAGCTCGACTTATCTCTGATTTAAAATGTTTGTTGCAGCATGATCGCTACTAGTATTCACTAACTTTTTGATCATTACAGCAATGCCTTGACTTTCCTCATTGTACTTCCCGTTCCGAATTGCTTTAACCGTGCATTGCAGTAAGTTAAAGCTGCGCAGATGGAAAACTAAGTGAAAAACGAACGCTAATGACTTCTTTTCACCGATCACAATGACCTTGTCGGTGACGGCTTTTCAGCATTTGAATGCGGCGCTGCCCTCGGAGATGCTCACAGCAGATAAATCAATGAAAACCGAAAACCTTGGATGGCAAAATCGACATTCTATAATATTCTACTACTCTGCTCTAGTCCTAACTGAATTCCTAGCCCAGGAATTATTTATTAGCATCAAAATTTTTAGTAATATTTTCTAGGTTTGAACTTCTTAGTAGCAATTGTCAAAATATGTGGCTTAAGTATTTGCAGAGTATTGTTTTGCCAGAAACCTTGATATGCATCTGAGGCTCACCAACTGGCTTACCGCTGCGCGAAGCCGTCAATTGAGAAAACAAACATAGCGCAAGCCGCGTTAATTGTGCATACAGCCGGCTGTTGTCCGAGCCACAGCCGCCGCTCTAAGCTGCCAGCGCTACAACGTCACCACTTACACGCTTTCAAAGAGAGCCAGCCGTCCCCGACGCCCGCAGGAATGGCCCAAGTGATCTCCGTGCGAGTTTGCGGCGAACAAATCAAAGTTTTACCACCCGACCACCGCATAGAAATTTACAACGCCGTGGAGATTTCGTTTTTAAATTCCGCACTCTGAGATTGTTTTAGACGAGTGCCCACCAACGCTGGAGTCATTAAAGTTCAAAGTTAGCAACGGCGTGCGAAAAGCACGGGTGAAAACTTGTTACTTTTTGATTGCACTTCAAATTAATGACTTTATTTTCCTAATGTTTTTTGCCATGCCGTAGAGAGTTCAAATATTTAATGTCATGCTAAACACCAACTTTTCACGACTGCCCCAAAACTTGCATCATAGTAATATTATCTTAGTTTTTATGCTGTGACTACTCGGTTTAACTTTACATGCCGACGCCTTGTTCAGGCAACTTTATGTAGAAAAACGCGCATTGCGTGCCAGAACGGCATAACATGGCAAAGCAATGTTCACAGTTATTATCTTAATAGTGAAGGCTGGTACTAACTTAGATTACCGTTTCCAATTAACACTGGCCAGCATGGCGAGTTACAACTGAGGAAAAAGCAAGCGCCGCCGCCAGCCACCCTTTAAGCGGTAAAAGGTTTGCCGGGTTCTACAACTAGTAGTTAATACAAGCAAGGAATCCTGCTTTCACGCCAAACGCCAACTTTACTATTATAGTGGCGTCTACACAATCATTATACGTCGACAGCTCAAATCACGGGAATTAATTGAAACCGATGTATGATTTTACGGAGGCAATAAAATGCATTTTTAAAGGGTAACAAATCCTCGCCATTTTCAAATACTAGCGAGAAAAAAAAACTTGGAAAAACCCAAAAATGTGTTTCAATCTGGTTTAAGAACGCTGAGTGTACTTGCAAACCACAATACTCAGGACTATTTCCAATGCACTATAACTAAATCCAATGAAGGTACAGGCTGCTACAAATGTAAAATTTATTTATCAGCAGTGCCTGGGTGTCAAAAAGTTGCTCTAGCAGCACGTAGTTGGCAGTTAATAGTTGTTGCAGTAGTTGGTCTTCAACTAGCGCGAATGAAAGTTAAGCTCCTGGAGTGTCGCGGATTAAGATCTAAAGATCGAGAAAAGTTCCACAACTTGCCGGCAGGCATAACAATGTGTACACAAACAATGCTGGAAATGAAACGCGAATTAAAGCTAAGAAAACTTGTCTAAGTTGCTACGACGTGCGTCAATTTTATTCTTTAGTATAGGTGAGACAAACTTTCCGTTAGACAGCCAGTTGAAATTGAACGATATTTTTATGTTGTGATCTAATCATTGGAATTGAATTTAATTTGCTGATGTTTTCCATCCGGATAATAAGTGGTATTTTCCTTATTTACTTCGTTGTCGACTAATAAAGGTAAAAGAAACGATGACAGCAGCGCATTTCTTCTAAATCGAATTGAAAATATTCGGTTGCTATGAGTGTCGTTGGAAAATATAAAAAAGAAAAATTGAACACGAAAAGCGCGAATAAAAATAAGACTAAAGCGTAGATTTTGCTTTCTGGAGAAGTGGTCTTCCTCGCCTGTCTTTCCGATTCCTTGCAAAAGGATCCCCACTTGAGTTCGCTTTGTTATTGGCATTCTTTTCTTTTCATTGCAGTTTTTTCACCCTCAAGGCAATGACGCTATTTTAATGAAACAACTAAATATCTGCTTTATTTATTCCCTTAAATTTAAACCAATAAAACGTGTAGCCACGTGGAAAAAATTCCGAAATAAAATCATTTTCAAGAGCTTTGCGCTGCGGAAAACAACGTAATGAAATGATAATAGTTGCGCACAATAATAATTTTCACGGGTTTGCGTAAAATAAAAACAAAAAATAAATATCCGACCAAGGATTGAAATTCAGACGTCACCATGAGCTTTTGCTTGAAAGACGTTTACGTCAAGCACATCAAGAAGCGAACGAAGTAGGAAACAAGCAGCATGGATGAAATACCAGAAGAAATTGTAAAGGACTATTGTTATTGGTAAGATGAAGAGGACAAACGGACATTCCAATAGCGCGGTGATATTTTCCTTCGTTTTCATTTTGTTTAGCTTTCTTTACGCTTGGATATACAATGCTCGAGATGAGAGTGCGAGCGCAATATTTGAAAAGAGTTCATTGCATCGTGTGTGTACGACGATGAATGTCAGCAATGAAAACCGATATTTAGTTGAAGATTGGCACATGGGGCGCTTTTCCACACTCGCTGCGATTGCCAAACCACACACTCGGCTTGTGATAAAACGCACGAGGAAAGCAGGAAAGGCATATGATTGATATCTTAAATCCGAAATATAATAAGTAAAAATATAAGAGCGGAATATAAATGTTTCATATGCTATGAACAGCTTAAAAAAGTCTTGGATCCAAACGCAATCCTTATCGACGTTGGAAGCAAGCGCACGAAAGTTACACAAGCAGCGACGATTGGGACTTTAAAAACTCAAAAAAAGTTTTGCGTTTTATTCGTATATTGTTGGTGGTGCTTTGTAGCCGCTGTTGTGAGATAGGTCTCGCTGGTGTTATGTGTGCGCTCGTATATTTTGATTTTCTACATTCGGATGAAAAATGCGGACCGGTCGCGGCAATGAAAAGGTTTTACAACGTGCAATCTTTGTTGAAAGTTTTTAAGACAATCTCGACAATCGTCAAAGGATAAAGACATATACAGAACAATAAAAAATACTGAGATACTTGCTTAAAAACGTTAGATGACGATGGAGAGAAGATGAATGTCTAGTTTATATTTGACAACTTGTTATTGACAATCGTGTAACTTTTTCAATGTGCTCGAAACTGACAAAGTGACAAAATTTGTATCCAATTGTGAATAAAATGAAGTAGTATTAAATTTATTTCTTGTCAAATAAATTTTAATTTTACCTACAAATGCAAACATTTTGCACGTGATTTGTTCTTTTTATTGCAACAGTTGGAAAATCCATAAACGCCTACAGATTATTTTAAAACTCTCACTAATCCTGGCGAATGCGCCGGGCATTTATTAATGTACCTACTCTAAGTCACCTATCACAGCAACATAAACGTCGTATTGATTCCAAGTATGTTTCAATTATAGGCCTATATGTCTATTATCCGACAAGCCATATATATCCTTGATGAATATTCCAACGATCCGCGCGCAGCCACCAGAAGTATGACAATCGTGTAATTGGATTACCAGCCCATGATCCTTTGAACCCCCGACTGCACATGCAACATGATGCATACATCAGATGGAATCCGATAGCAATTTGTCCCAAGTATATTATTGTTCGATTAATCAAAGTCAGCGCGGCTTTGCGTACAGGCGACCCCGGATGCGTTGCTGGTAGTGTAATGAAGTGGTCGGCGGCGTCAATCAAAATAATGCCGCGCCAGCGAGACGTGGACACTGCAGGACAAGCATACGTGGCCGACCGTCTGCTCCATCGGCTGCCGAACCAAGGGGATAAATTGATTAACCAGCACAAATCATGCCGTCGACGATGACAACGCTGGGGTATAATGCGTTTCCGGGTGCAAGCCTCGCTTCAATGCAGGATGACAATGACATAAGCCACGATGGAGATATTCAGGTGCTATAGCGCTACAATCAAGCATTGGGCAGACGGGCAAAGAGAGTGAGCACATGAATAGGATGGAAAAGATTTAATCCAATCTATTAGAAATTAATTGTAAAAGTTGCATTCAATGCGAATGTGGATTCGTTAAGGGTCCAGTCAGTATTGTAATGGCCTGTCCTTAACCACGGAGCGTAACGCAACACCGTTTGCTGTATCCCAGGATAAAGCAGTCGCAGAGCTACTTAGTCCTGGCTGCGGTGACCGCATATTGATGCTGTTACACTTGCAACAAGCGCTGTTCCCACTCATTTCGATCTGTCCATTGTCTCCGACTCCTGCCAATTGCTTTTATTGGTAACAGGGTGACATGCAGCAACCCTCCGCCAGTGCAATACTGTGCATTAATTACGCCGCTCCGCAAGTGTAAAACACATCGACTGGACGAGTATTGATTGAATCAATCATCGTTGCTAATTGATTAATAAACGTGACGTGGGCGTGCATTAGTTGCCCAGCGAATTGCGCGTTGTTTGCCGAATATTAACTCAGTATGTCATGGGATAATTAGATTACCTGCTCATTTATGTGCGCATTTATTTAATTACGATAAAATTGAAAACATTTGGCGTAATTGAAAAAATCCAGCTGGGTGTATAGTGCCCGAGGCAATTATCTCTTACCCAAGTCAATTAAAAGTAAAATGTTTATTTTGCTGCTCTACATTGTAAAATGCAAGATATTATAGACTTGAGGTACTTTCGAAAGAACTGCAATTGGCAAAAAACATAAACCTAGAGTATACAAATAGGTATTAGTTGGGGGATAAAGAAAGTTCGTAAAAGGAAAATTTCAGTTTACAGTCGAATCGTAAATCCACATCCTCCACGTGTGGACATCCAGGAAGGTAATCGTGATTTGCGCTGGCAGTGCAATAACATTTTTAATAATCCCACATGCTGGACGAGTGGTAAACGCCCCAGATTTAGTGTTTATTTCAATAATGCCAACGGTGCTTTGTGATATTTTCCTAAACACATACGTGGCAGAGCTGAATAAAAATTCACTGCATACGCAACTCATACGTCGTATTCAGCTGGAAGCTTTTTTATCGCCCAATATTCGAAAAATATTTTCCTGTGCATTACAAACTTCCTCTTTTATTAGTTATAAATATGCCGTGTTATGGAATTGAATTCAGCGTGTTTAATAGAAACCTTTTTTGTTTGCTCAACTCATAAATTTACAATAGAGGAAAAAAACCGCAATAGAAATAAACCATCACCAACTTACAACATACTGAAGCAGATCAATAAATTGCATCTATTGCATTAACAATAATTCCGTATTTTCCATTATGGAATTTTGACCTGACCTAAATAGGTAACTGCTGAACAAAAGGAAATCTCATTAAATTTTCCGAAATATGTCATTTTCACATATTTTCTCTGTTTGCACCAAATGCACAAAACGAACAAATAAATATTCTATTAACGATTGTGCAGGATATAGGTTGTGCATACTTCAATTGCAGTTTCCTCACAAACGCGGAAATTGAGGTGAAAAATTAAACGTTTTTCATACCAATCGAATAGTTCTTGTTGTTTGTTACCTACAATGTTTACCAGGATGTGGAATAACGCGCTTCTCCACCATTTAAATGCTAGGAAATTAAGGACAACATAAATGGAACAAACAGAAACGGCAAAAATAGGTGCCAAGCCTAGAATACAATGGTGATTATATTAATAATGCATTAAATTATGGTGTCGCTAATCGTAGGATCATCAAATATTAATGTGGCTAACTATGACTCATGAATTATTCAATTTGCATGTAGACTGATGAATTTGACCAAAATATTCTAGAAATAATTATCAAATAAATTATAACAACTTGCAAATGAATAATCTATAAAAGATTAATTTATTTTTCAGATATTAAATTCCAAGATTTATCATAAAGCAAGAAATTCAAATTCGCGCATGCGCAGCTCACCGCAAGCAAAAAATTAAACTTAGAAATGCAAATAATCTTTGAAAACTCAACATTTCATCAGTGTTATCAATAAACAACCATCTATGCTCTTACATATAACATTTTCTCCCTTTTTGCCTTATCTTGTCATATAGCTTGTCTCCCAGTGTTCCCTTCGGATTGCCAGCTGTTTGCAACATTTGTAAGTAAAACTCTTCCCCGATGCGTACGTCCCATCGGAATGCCATATTTTCCTAAACCTCCAGCTCTCAGCGGCCCGCGTTATGACTCACAAGCATCATTCTATTCATATCTCGCGCCTTTTCTGCTCTCTTCCCGGCGCAACAATATAATATTTCCTGACCGAACATTATGCACAAGAAAGCGATAAATCATTGCGCACCTTCAACACGTACTTATATACTCCAAGTCGTAGCATTTGAAGGCGTAGCAGATAAAAAAGGAAAATGTAAAACGGAACCGAAGAGAGAATGCCCAAAGAGTGGCTCGTCTCACACGCGGAAAAAAAGACAACAACTGCACCGAGTGAACAACACCAAACACACAAAAAACGGGAAAAGGGCGCGACAAGGAAATATGACGTGGAAGATATATGAAATTGCACAAAAATACAAAAAACGCCCAAATATATAGAATTTACAATTTAAGATAAACACAGCGTACCAGCATAACGGGCAGATAAATAGAAACGCGCAAATAAAATTCAGATAAACAACGATGAGTGCTTTTTTCCTTGTTTGCTTTTTGCAAATGTTATTTATGAAGTAGAAAAATGCATGTAGTATAAACTACGCAGCCGCATTAATTTGATGTATCAGAGGCAGATCACAAAGAACAAATCTTGTT
>JAODGC010000007.1:2591075-2631132 GCA_027574925.1 Ecitoglossa quadriceps | reverse complement strand
TTCAGCGTCCATCTAATTTGCTGGGCAAGATTACACTCCAGAATGATTCTATGATGAACGTAGTTTGTTTTTCATTTCACAATTCGTATATCCCTGGAGGGTTATTAGAATTCACTTGTGCGGAAAGCCCATAAAAATTTTCCTGTGGATTGCTTTGTTTAGTTTGGCAGAAATTTATAACCGCAGCCATAAATTATGAAGCATAAATATAAATTATGCTTTTTGCGTCATCGCTGGAGAAAATTTGCGAAAGTTTCCTCTGCGAAAAGACACCTTGAGAGTTGGTTACAAAAAAGAAGCCCTTAGAACAGCTAATTGCACTAGGTTCTTGAAAAAAGTTAATTAAGTCGTAGACAATAGTACAATTAAACCAAAAAACACTCTTTAATTGACTACAGCCAGTCCATAATAAACTTTAACTAAAAAACTGCAAAAGAAGGAACAAGAAATTATTTATCCCAAGTTAGAAAGGGGAGCTGGAAATAGTTAGCAAGCATCAAAGCATATGCCATAAAATTTGTACTCCTTGTGAATTAATCCTCGGAGACTTTTTCTCTCCAAGGCGCGACGTCTTTTATTCCTTGTTTTTGCACTCCCTTCCCCCGGCACCTTTTCATCAGCGCAGGTTTTACAGTTAACAGTTACAGCACGCTGTGTATAATAATTTTTTGCTTCATTTTGCGCTCAGTAGCGGGCGGCGGCGTATTTGCCTTTCGTGTTTTCAGCTGCAGTTTTGTGTCGGCAGCGCGCATGAGAGAAATAAAACGAACGCTACCTGAAATGCCTGAAACTGCATGAAAGGAACTTGTTTTATCTGGTTGTAAAGATATGAGCTACGTGCTACCAGTGCAACCTCAATATCGTACCGAGGCAAAGAGGTTTTTATTATGCGTCGTAAAAAAATAAAACAAAGCAAAATAAATTTACAATTTACAAAAAGCGAGTAATGATTAAAGTATGAATTGTCCTGCTGCAGGAGTCACATTTGTCGCAGGCTGCACTTTACTTCCATGAAGGTAGTTTATTAAATTTGATTTTAATCGAGATACTTTGACAGTGTAATATCATCCTAAGTACCTGTAGCTGCAGGAAAAAGTGATGATTTTGCAGAAAGCGCATTTTTTCAGTATTATCCGCCGCCACTCCAAAATTGCTTATACACATAGTACCAGTTGGGAAACATGAACATGTATGGGATGAAAAGAATTCTAAAGATTTTAGCATAAGGTACGCGCATACTTCAAACGCGCATTTGACGTCGATCTCGATGGATGTAAACCACCAAGGTGGTAGGTTTTGGCAGATTCACCAAGCCAACATATACGCTTGGTGTGCGTGGCATAACTTTTCCGCGGCGCTTCTTTTATATTCGGACTTTTTTCACACCACACGCGTTTCTGCGCCACGCTGCTAAAATGTATTCTATCAGCTTTCAGTCTCTATTTAAAATGTCACTTTCAGGACAACTTATCTGGAACGTGTGGTAACAAAACGATGGAGTTGCCCACGTGCTTTCCGTGGGAAAACTATCAATTCAAAAGTTGCGCGCCAAAGTTTTGTTATTATAACTTATTAACTTTGGCACGCGATAAATCCACTTTGATTGACATATGTACATTTAGGCAATGCTGCTGATTTGCGCTTTTAACATAGGGTGGCTAACTAGATTTTTGTTTGCTGCTGATCAAAGTAATGTCGAGTTGGCGTCTGGCATTAAGGGAACATTTAAAAAAACACCGTTCGTACATTACCGAACTAGAGCTAGTAAACTGGCTGGGCATGGAAAGTGGCAGCGGGAACAAAACGTCCTGCTGCTTCCTGTGCAGTACGGTAGTGTTTTTTTAAAGCCTTTTGAATCGGCGCCGCCTCACAAAAGCAAATTGCCCGTGCGCGTACAACGCTTTTAATTTTTTTAATTCCGATAGTGCCTATCTGCTGCCGAGCTTTTTCCCAATGTACGCATCATCGCTCTCTGCTTTGTTTGCATCCCCCACAAGTTTTTGTCATTTTAAAGGCATTTTCATATTATAAGCATCATAAAAGTACAAATTAAAAGTTAATTTCCATTCGGATTACAAGGATAACAGATCGGCGATGTCCTTGGGCTTTTTATGGGTTGTCATAAAAGCAGCTTCTAATATTTCCAGTCGTCATGTTTGATACTGGCAGGGCTTTTGTGTGATTCTGACGCATATTCAAGGACGACGTTTGCCAGCTGAAAAAATGATTTTTTCACGTGCGTTGCGGTTATGAATAAAAAAGCCTCTGCGCTGAAATTCAGAGGGGAAAAAGCGATACACGTCACTTGATCTTGTGCTGACTTTAAGACGAATTGCATACCACCACACCACCACAACCACCTTGTGCAAACATGCCGGGCGAGATTCGGCAGTGGTGAAATTCAATAAAATCAAATTGATTGATGGTTTGCGCGACGTCGCACGAACGTCGATGTTTCATGTTGGTTTTTATTAACTTAGTCGCTTTTTATCAGCGTTAATGTAAAAAATACCAATGGTTTTGTGTTGCACTGCCTCACAAAATGCCCTGTTTAAAATCTGCAGAGATAATTTAATTAAATCCTGTTTGTCATTATGCACTTCAACAAAAATTGTCTCCACTTCGAGGTGCGTCGTTAAATTTGGATTATTTCAGAAACAGCGTGGCATCGAAAAGGGATTTTATATTGGTAATCCGTCGATCGAATCAATTTACACGTAGCTCGCCAAGATGCGCGCGTTCGCCGTCCCCGGATCGCCGGAGCATTAGCACAAGTCGTTGTGGCGCTCGCGAAGAGCACTCCGCATATAGAGACACGGCGGAGCGAAGAAACCCTTTTCGGCACGTTCCAGATAAGTAAACTACTTAGAAGAGAATGCAAATAATGAAGAATTTTGATGGTAGGACGTGAACCGCCGCCTCCGGCACGAATATTGAACGCTAGCCCAAGTTCAAGATAGACTCGGTTATAGTAAGCTGGAGCTGAGATGATAGTATTAGAGAAAGAATGTAAATTGCGATTGACAATGTAAATAAGAGCAAAAGTGAATAGAAATGAGATGAGTCTAAAGAAGAATTTGGTCGGGGGAAATGTGTGGTTTTGATACTCTAGAAAGGCCTTCTATGAGCGCCAGTAAAGCTCCCGGCAGCAAATAATACATTTTAATGACCTCTACCATTTTAAGGCATCTCTTTTATCTCAAAAGCGAACAAATTGCGTCTGGACGACGGCAAACGATTTACTCTGACGGTGGTCGATGCGCATAGTCAATCAAAACATTGATAAAGACGCATGAAACCTTTTAGAGAAAAGCAACACTTTCACCTGATGATTATGGCCGTTTGTGGTTCTATCGGTTTTGATGCTAAATGGCCCATGGCGTTCAAATGTTAGTACTAAAATAAAGCATGTCTAGACAGCTGCTTTCAAAGGTAGCAGCAACAAATAAATTTTTACTGATCAAAGTCTTTGCCAAGACCGATTCATTCTCATTCGTTATAAGCGATCAGGCTTTTAAGAATAATGTTTTCCGTATCACAAATCAACAAGAAATAAATAAATTTCTTAAATTGGTCAGAAATACCAAAAAGTAACCCGCAAGAATGTTGTAGCTAATAACAGAATTACTCAAACTATGACACAAGGTATTTTGGCGTTATCACAAACAAATTGTTATTGCGTGACCAAAGTACAAGTTGTTTACTAGCAAATTCAACAGTTTTCCACGATACGGTGACATCAACAAATCCATGAAAATAAGACATTAAAGCAAGGAAAAATTGTCAAAATAATCCAATGGCGCAGCACGCACAAAAAAAAAAGATATAAAAAGCGGGCGCTCGGCGGGGAGAAAAAGTTAACGACGGTGGACAAGAAAGCGCCAACGTCTTTTGCAATGTACAACCGAAAAGGAAAATATAGTTGCACATGTCCGCCGGATGCTGTCAACTATTGGAAACGATTTAGTCTTGAATTTGGACCAAACGGGACACTTTAAAGAGAAAGAGACAAATTTGTTGGAATTGTGCAAATAATAAATCAATACGGACGTGCAGCACTGGTATCGGATAGGTGTGATACTTCCACCCGCTTGTAAAAGCATCCCATGCAATAACAAAACAGATAAAAACTGGGATCAACTATGTAATACATATAATTAAGCAACCTGTTTTAAAACACATTTTGGCATTAACCATAACATGTTGGTGTATTATCCAACATACCCAAGCCAGACTTTCTAATGATTCATTCCGGGTGATTAATATTTTTAAATATCTGAAATTCAACAATTTGAATAAAACAAATATTCACCCATGTTTAGAGCGCCGCGGCGTGAATAAAGCGTACTATGCACGTGCAATGTACTCAATTATTATACTACCCACTGAACTGCAACGCTAATAAATTTGTTGTCCCAGCAATGCTGGTTTAACTAATTAATAGCAACCACAATCCGTCTCTATTGAAATGCCTCAAATTGATGCATTCTGTAATTTATAAAAAATAACATTTTAAGATTTGATGCCCGCGGTGGTACATTCAAATAAATAAATTTTTTCTTCCGAAAAAAAAATTTCTGTATTAGTGTTGCATATTCTCTGCCACTTCCATCACTACATTTAACATTTAATTTTAGTAATTGCCTGTAATTTAACACTCTTTTTTTTTATTTTTAAGTTCATTTTATAAATTTTCCTACGCGTTTTGTGTGTTATTTTTAAGGTTTTCAGCTTTACAGGACCAAAAAGTATTGTGCTTAATCAAGAAAGCAAAGCGAGGACTTAATTCTCTCAATTTTTCCTTCTGCCTCCTCTTTTCATGTCTTGTCTAGTTGCGTAGCAAAGCTTTTTATTTTTCTTTTTACCTTTTAACTCCTTATAACTGTTCTTTTCAAATTTAAATTGCACGAGAAATTCTGTTTCCTTTTGTGTTTTCTGAAGGAACTTTGATGATACGCCTACTTCCCTACGTCAGACGGATGGATGGATGGCCCGCATTAAAATTATCAGTAGACAATTGTTTGCAATCAAAAAGGTAGGAAAGTTATATTTCAACTGAAAGTTATGCTGTGTTGAAGGTAAATGAACGCAAGGAAAAGATGTGAAAAGTTTACCGATAGATGGATGAGAAGTAGCGGAAAACTATGGAGGAAAGGGTCGAACGCGCTTGATGTAAACGACGCCAAGAGCGCAACTTTGACGCACCTATTAAAAAGTTATTGTTTTGCAAAATGTTGCAAGCAGAAGAGTGTAATTAATCAGAGAACTTTGTTTAACGTCACGATAACCGACGTCTCATTGCAATCTTATAAGGTGTAAACAGATTCATCATAAATTTCATTAAACGTGAGCTTTGCCTAAATATGCAAATAAAAATCTGAGAGAATTGAATTAAAGGAGTGAGGAAAAGCAAATTAGATAGTCATGGAAGGCTTCAGGATAAGTTGTCCGTGCAAACGCGTAGCAATTCAGACACTTTTCCTGCACACGCCACACACATGCAGCCCACAACCTCAAACAGCGCCAGTGTGTTTACATGCAAACTTGCACCAGACCCGCCGCACTCGAAATGACATAATGGGCAAACTTGTAATTAAACCGGATTCGCCATTCAGGCCGTGATAAATGCGCAGCGGGGGTGGCAGCATGGTGTTCTCGCAATAGTGATTGCGCTCTGCGTTCTCGGACAGTGTCGCGTATTCTGCATACCTAATCGACGTCTTAAGACTCGGTGCAGTCGGCGTTTAATCCACTAAACGGCCGCCACCAGAGAGACCGGGTATTTCCACGACGTTTGCCGCCAATGATGGATAACTACTTTAATAAGTTGAACAAGCTTAACGCGAACTCATAGTGTCTTCATAGTTAATATAGTCGCATATTGAGAACATAAACACCACACGTTTGTCCTTGAGATGACACTGTTTATTAATTCTATTTTGAACGTTTTAGGATTGCCTAAACACTGTAGCGTTATATGTCTGATAACAATCCATAAATGAAGGCCTGTGCACCTTATCGTTAGTATTTGGAGCTTGCTACGCACAGATATTTATCATAACGCCGCTATCACATCTGCCGAATGCGGAGCGGTTCTTGAGGGCGGTTTGCGGTCATCGGACACACGCGTCTGACGAATCTGTCGGAACGGGGCCGGCTGCGGACGTACGCGCTGCAGGTTGGAGACTGGGCGACGCACGCCAGCATCCCGCAGTCGGTTCACTCGCTCTTCGGCCGCCTCGCGCATCCCCCGCCGCTGACGCGCGCCGCTCCTGCGCTGCCGTCTAGTGGGGGTATCATTATTTCACAGCATCTGATCTGGTTGTCCATGAACCCTTGCGCAAAGCGGCGGCAAAAAAAAATTGAAAAATACATGTCAGGACTCAAACAAAGGGTGATATTCTCATACTCTACTGTCTACTGATTATGCTACTATTAAATACATACAATTTACATATAAATCTAATTTCTCAATTTTGTCCTTTCTAATATCACATAACTTATGTAATTGATAGACCACAATATCAATCTCGATAGCAAATTGAAGCTGACAAATTACCCAAGTGGACTTCAACTAGAAAAGATATAAACAATTCAATATATGCGCTTAATTTGAAATGTAATTTATGTGTTCTCTTTGAACCATGCTATATTTCTTCTACATGTTGATTAAAAGTTGTGAAAGTTTGATTTGCAGCAGTTTAATCATAACCCGACACAAATTTCTTGCACATTAAGACGAACCATGTCGTAATGCGAAAAACACATTACGTGCATTTCACATATCAGCATTGCAACTTTAGACTTAATACAAGCATTCCACAGTTGGGACAATTCGCCAGGCAACACACAATACATGCGCACGACAAACGCATTTCTAACCTGAGTTGGAGTACTCTCATACCCTGCTCATCTGACAACATGCAATGAGTGTTATTATCATTGAACTTTGATAAATTAGTCCACCCATTGTAGATATACACCATACCTAGTGTAACTAATGCAACGAATTTGAACTAACAACACTTTATGTTGTTCACTAATTATGCCAACATAAGAATATCATACTCCAAGCACAATACTATCAATTCATCTCAAATTACTCCAGCATCTTAAAGCGTATTAAAAACATTGCAAAAAATGTGGCAATATAATGAGTTTATAATTGTTGCGGCATTCTTTGCATGATCGATATTAGTTGCGCTTGCATGCAGCTGTATGTCAAATTGATTTCATTAAGAAAATAATTGTGATTGTTGTAACATACTTTTACTACCTTGCCACACTTGCAAAGTACAATACTGGGCAGTGTGCACTTTAGGCAAAGCTGGCGTTATTATTCGAGTGGCAACTGATAGCCTTGCTGCATTGATTTCCATCGAGTCATTTGCTTTGCGCTCTTATTTATGCAATTTATTGCACTTATTACAACTCCGACTGTTTGAAGTCATACACATGTATTTCTTACAATTGCTATCTAGGAATGTATTTACAGCAATGTAGATGATCGAAATGGCTGTTAGATTAAGTCAAGCGAATCGAATATCTGTCCATCTAGAAAAAAACAGTAATGAAAGTATGGTTCAATATTATTTCCTGTTTTCAGCGTTAATTAAATTAGTTTCGAAGGAAAATGTGACACATTCTAATTTAACGCGTTGCAGAAAGATCCTACCACGCACGTGCCGTTCGCATCACATTTACATTTAATTAATTAATTTAATCGCAGGCGGCACTCGGCAATTTGCAGATATTCGCATCCGCGATGCGTGCAAAGTCGGCGGGCATGTGCTAAATTTTCATGCGCAATCCACGAATAACATTCCCGAATGTGCGCCGCCCGTAATTGGATTTCGTTTCGGAGATTGATATACATAATTCACCTTTCTGCATCTAAACGGATATCGTTTGCGCGATGGTTGGCGCGTGCAGAATGAAGTTGGGCGCTAATATTCCACTTGCAGTGTCTGGTTTGGATTCCGCGCAGACAATGTTATATTTATCACAATTTACCATCTGCGCATATTTTCCCTACCGAGGTGCCCACAAATCTGTCATGTAATTGTCAAATTTGCATTAAGTTACCGGCGTGAAGGTGAAACGCGTGTGTTGTTAGAGTTTGATCTGTTTGGGGAGTTGCGCCACACAGTGCACCGCAATGTTTCCAACAAGCTGATTAATTATTCAATTAAACTGTAGGTTAAGGTCATGGTGTACATCACGTTGATGTGTACTATCAATTAAATTGGATGAAACCAAAGTGAGGAATTGTTTTTTAGAACAAATTCCAGTACCATCAAGTTTCCTTTCGGTATTTCTTCAATTAAATGATGCCCTTCTTAGGAATGGTAAAAGCTAATCTAAACGCTTCAATATCAATCAGTACCATACAAGTGGTTCCAAGCTGTCCGTCCGTATGTTACCCGTAAGTGGATATATTGACTAGGGTGGATTAACGCCCGAGAATGCGCCGGTCAACACTCATGCCAGGACAATAGGTGGGCATCAGGATCATGCTTGTACTAGTTGTACGATGCCGAATCCCGTACGGAAGCTGCCCGCTTGGTTCTTACCTTCACGCGTGTGATACGCCTAGACGCAACGGGCTTCTTCTTTGGTGTACTATTTTTTCATCTTGTTGACCTTTTTGTTGCGAAAAGGTAATAAATAGATGGCAACGTTTCCGCTCGTCCTGTTCAGTTCACTTTAATCCCTGCACTAACCTTCCATTTGCACGAAGCCTGGCAACCAGAAAGGACGAGAAAGGCCGCCGGTAGGACAAAAAGAACGCATACAAGGGAAACGCACAAGACGGGAAGAGAAGACGAAGCGTGATGCCGGCAGTAGGTACGCTGAGACGGCGGGGAAAACTGCCATGAAACGGAGAAAGAAGGCTGATGCTAATTCTGGCTTTGTAACATGTCTTTTCGAATGCAAACTGAAACTGTTTTGGGTACAAGCAGCAACGCTTTTATCCGTGACACGGGTCGCTCGTTTTGTATGTGTCGGCTGCTTCGTCCAGCAAAAGGCCGGCACAAAGGCCGCGGTGCCGCAGAAATTATGCGTTGTTTCTGTACGCTGCCATCATAGCACGAGGCATGCATGAGAATTTTACGAATGCAAATAAACACAATCCAACAGTTCAGACATGGCTAATGCTCTTATTCAATTTTTCCGCTGCATACGCTAACAAAAACAGAGTAATTTGCAGTGATGTCAAATTTAAATTGTGACAACATGGTTGAGTGGCCTCCATTTACAAGAGAAATAACTAATGGTCAGCTATAATCATTCAGGATGAATGCTTTCATTACGACCATTCCCCCCAGGGACAAAAACTATCTCTACTAGAATACGCCACAAATCTGCTTCTACTTATTCCCAGCGGTGATTTATTGTATGCTCCAACATCACAATCTTTACTGCATGTTGGTAATGAAGTCAGTAACCATTCCAAAGATGATTTACGTAACCATTAACACCTAGCAACATGCAATATCATTGCGCGCCGAGTGCATCGGCACGTTATTAACGAGGACGTTGATGGGAATCTGTTAGCAGTGTCGCGTAACGTTGGCGACGGCGGCAGTCGCCTTCTTTGTTCTCTGAGCCACAGCCGTCCGTAACCCGACGCGCGTGTTATCTAATAAGGTGACCGACGATATCGCACGATACAAACGATGTTGGAACGCATTTCGCAAAGGCCGTAATGACATCGACAATGATACGATGCGCCGCCGTCGCTGGTACAAAACGGTCGCTTGAGCTGTCATGGTGCAAGCAACCGCAGGGCGCGCGGCGGCAGGCGGCGTCACCTTTATTATTGCACTTGTGAGCTTGGGGTAAAATTGATACTTAATGTCGCTACATAATATGAATCTATTTAGATGTTTTGGAAATGATAACACAAGAATTATTTTATTTTCCTGCTAAAGTATACATTTCTACTCTAGCCTTTTTGAGGGAACCGTAGAAGATCACTTATTGTTTTCCCTTTTCATCTGTGTTCTGCTAAGCTCCTAAAGGTTAGCCTTATACACACGATACGAAGGAACACAACGCTTTTTCGGTAGTACAAACCTTGCTTCGATTTAATCTGATCGAATTCCCATGAAATTTGATTTCATATCAAAGGTGACTCTTTGCTCCTTATCCAAAACCCTGTAAATCTCCTTCAATTTCCCACCCATCACAACTACCTCTCCCTTTTTCTTCTTGTAAATTTTATGTGACTCTAGTATGTATAGAATTTTATAGTCCAGCACTGTGGATAATCCAGTATATTTTAGTAGGTCGTTGGCAAATTCTGTGATGTATCAGTCCATAAACCATGGGACGCAGAAATGTGAATGATTTTATGAGTAACGCGTGCTTAACGAGAATATCGTCGGTTTAGCTTAAAGCACTCTTCGACATACATACGGAGCATAAAAGCGTTAAAAATATAAATTAACCTATAAACTAAAATAAACAACTTTCCAATGGCAATTATATTCTCCATCTACAGAACGAGCGGCAGATTTTCTGAGATGCCAAAAAAAAAAAAACATCCCAAAGCACTCTGCAACAAGATACAAATACGTGAAAGCCAAGAAGATAAATTTGGGCGACGAGTAAATTAAAACCAGTGTAAGCAAAAAGATAAAGTACCAGCAAGACAGAATGAAACTGGCTGTAAGAATGTGTCGTGTAGCACTTCGCATGCGGAAGACGGGTGGCGGCGAAAAATATTAGATATGAGCAAAATGAAAAAGAAGACGCGCAGCGTCGTGCACAAGTTTAAGGGAAATGAAAATGAAACGGAAACGGCGCGACGCTGCGACGTGTGCATGCAGAGAAACTCTTCAGAGTGTGGGATGACGAAGTGATGTAATGCGAATTTCACCCGCGCAAGGCAATTGAAACCCGCACAAGAGGTGTCATTTTACGTCGCGAGGAAACAGGAGAATCTGGGGAACAGATTGAACCCATTGTCTCATGTTTTTCGAAGAGCGTATATACAAAAAAGTGTATTGCCTAATTTCATCCTAGGCACATTTCAATTATCAGATCTGTCTTAGGTCTTCCTTAATTTCCTCAAGAAGCAATTGGGAAAGAATCAATTTCAATTCCAACATCAAAGCTCACCCCATGAAAGGCTTCAGCTACCTTGGATCCCCTTCTCTTAAAACATCTCTAGTCAATGTCTTAAATAATTGAAGTGCATTTGGTGTAAACTGATGAGTGTTATGTCTTCACGGAGCTTATGGAAGCTCCTGCACAATTATCGTGCCGATCGACATGATGAACTCTTCATTCTTCGCTTCAGCCTCTGTAACCATTATGCTCAGGAAGCCCCGGAGCATGGAAGCGGTGAAGACGTCAATTGAGGAGCACTACAAGCTGTTTCAATTTGAACATGATTAAACAACTTTCAATAATAAGCTATACCATTCTTACGACTTCCGATCAACATTAATATATTTGATATTAATACGCAGAATTGGATATTTTTTGGTATTATATTCTTCTATTAATATTTAAATAAAGGACCTTTATGTCAATTAGCAGAGTAAAATCATTCCGTGAAAATATACCTTGACTCTTTGCCGGTGCAAAATACAGAAAGTCATTTACTGTAAAATGTGAAAGCGATTTCCCATTAGCATGACACAGCAATAACTACACTAATCATTATTTTCAAACATTTGAAAGCAATAAATTATTGTTATCATTTTATTATCTTGTATGCAATTAATATTTAAATTGTAATTATTTGCTAATAATTTGCATTGCATCAGCAAAATAATCAATACCCAATTCCAATTATTCCACCATAACACCTTCAACTTCTCCAAAAACCAATTTCCTAATTCTTAGCACTACTTGGTCGACCACACTGCTTGTGGTTGTCAAGCTAGTCAAAGAAATTTTCGTCTTTGAAGCGGCCGTTTCAAGTCAGTGTACGTGCAGGATGCAAGAGCCTTTACAAACCCCTAAGGGGTTAGAAGTCGAATGTGTGTTGTTCGCATAAAGTGAAGTCGAGAGCAAAAGTGCACACTGTAGCCAGGCAGCAAATAAGCGGTGTACGGACATGAAAAGCACAGGACACCAGCATCGACATGTTGCCTGCATTCCTCGTCAAGTTGTAGGTATTCTGGAATGTTAGATATTTGGCTAACCTGCAGTGATGTGTTGCTGAGATGGGGAAACAATGATTTCAAACTTATGTCGTCTTGAGTTTAGATCATCAAATTTAGATAGCAGGGTGGTTTTTATGGTACTTCTTGATGATATGCAGCAATAGGCTTGACTATCATTCCATCAGTTGTTTTAGGACTGCTAGTGAGCTAGAAACTTATTTTCAAGCGCATAAAACTATTTATTATCGTGTTCCTTAAACAGTGAACTCCACAACCTCTGGTAGTAAAGCAGATGGTGTAAAAATTTCAAAAAACTTCCAAAGCAGCATTATTTTAAAGAAGGATTATTGATCGATACTAACGTAAAAACAAATTTTTCTTTAATGTTAGATAATTTATTTAACAATCTTTTCTAAATTTCAATTTACTCTAAATTATTACTTTCAACTATAGACGGAATGTTTAACGGTAAAGTTTTAGCTTTTAAAAATATTTTTTCTTGTTGCAGTTTTCTTCTTTCAGCTTGACAACTGTAAGGAGCCTTAAGCCCTGTTGAAAACTTTCCACTTTCGTCGCTCAATTTCCCCAACAATATACCTGCGTGGGTGCTTTGGTCATCAAAAACAAGCAACATAGGAAAAGTATGCTACACTAGCAAATTCGGTTCGTTCGCCTCGCAAGCTTTTCCAGCACAGCTTCCAGCAACAAAACTCTTTAATGAGGCATACTTGCTTAACACGTTGTGCACAATCGTGGAATACAAATAGATTTAACGCCTTTTCTTTCCAATCGTACCCGAAAAAAAAATAAATGAACGTCATGGTGCTAACTAATTTGCTTTTCAAAATGAATACATTTTTCTGCTACCTCATGCACCCAATTGAGCTATGGTTTTTTTGGGAGTGTGTCCTTTTCCTGCTGCTAAAATGATTTTGCAATATTCTGCATAACCCAAGGACCTACTGAGACCACAGAACACTTAAGGCTCCATTTCGTGCAAATAAGTTCTTCGATAAGCCGCTTCGACCAGATGGCTGTCGGGGCGCGTGGCTCGCGTGCGGGGGTGATTTATGAGACAGCCGCTTGACTCTGACACGGGCTGGCCTTTTATAGACACGCGCGTCGAACACTTCTTGCTATGCGCACCGCATTTATGATACTGCTAATACTTCACCCCTGCCACGTTCGCGAATCTTTCCTGTAATGCGTTCCCTTCTGACATAATTCTACCGCCAGTTATCTGCCGCAATTAACCACAAACTGGCAATCACCACCGGATGCGAGGGGCGCTGCACAAAGATGGAGATGAATCAGAAGCAAATGACTGTCATTTAATGCTGGTGAATTATTGTGAAGTATAGCTACCAACAAAGAGCCATAAAATTGATAAAACTTGGACTTGATAAAAGAAGAATATGAATGAAAAGGGAGAAAATCGTTCAATGAGTAAGCACAATTTAATTTGACCCTTCTCAGTTTGATTCAGTTGTTAGATAGAATGTAGATCATTCACGATGTCGCTTTAATTAGACGCCTACTATTAATAAGCGTTAATTGCAGCAGGCTGCATTTTGGTAATTAAGGGTCACTTGTCACACCCTTTGCCGTAGACTCTCACTTAAAGTGCTCAAAGTTGATGGTTTGATCGTCTCCACATTTTACAATTAGTTCCCAACTCAGCCCAACCTTACCCAGTCGAACCTAATTCAATCAAATTAGACATTTATTTCCTTTGAAAGCTTGTGGGATCGTTCGGAAATAAATAAATCATCTGTTGATGCACATCAAAAAGAAAAACTTTCTTGTCAAATGCGTTAAGTCATCGCAAGAGCGAAGCGGCAACGACGTAATAATCCCCGGGCGAGTGAGGTTAAGTTGCGGTCAACAGAGATGCTGTCATCACAAATCCAGCTGGCTGATTGGTCGAATCTGTCACGCCGCAATCCTGAACAGAATTTCGCTGCCTTTTTCCGCAGCAAGAGATTCACTGCTCTCCGAGGACCCGTCGCGCAATGTAGTCCGGCGCAATTGCAACCAGACAATACAATATGTAGTCTTGTTATCCCAGCGGTAGGTTGCTGATACTCGATAGCGATAGTCCATCATTTTCCCCATGCGGACGCGAATATCATTGCTCATTTGTTACAAAATTGTGTTCTGTGATTTTTAGCGTGGAGGAAAATTCCAGCGTCCAACACGTCCACTTCTTCACAAATTTATACTACGAGCAAATACTAGCTTTGTTTTTTTGCTTGCACTCATGAATATTTTACCAGTTCGATTTCAATCCAATTTTTTATTAAATTATTTGTTTGTCTTAGCGTTTCTTTCGCATTCCAACTTGGGCTGCGTTCATTAGTTGAGTAAATAAGAAACTTTATGATTATTATTTTTTTTTTGATTTTTTAGTTTTTATATCATTGGTGTAAAACATTCTAATTCTGAATCCACATTGTGCGCAATTGAAACGTCTCACAAAGCCCAAAAATAAGCAAACGCAATACACTTGACAAGTGCAATTTAAATATATATTAAAAGCTTGCCGCTTTGTGCCGAAAGAAGTCTTTTCAGATAAAAATTATTTGATCGACGTATGCTTTGAAATAATGTGTGCACTACATAATATTACGTTTGAAAAAAAAACGCGCTGCCTCAGCGCTCGAAAGCCGGAAAACGATGAAACGCTTGCCGAGGAAAGCGCAGGGAAGACGAAACAAACGCGAATCGAACTATAAGCCACGTAGAACTGAAGCAGCAGAATTTGACTAAAAATATGTACGAAACAGCAAGGGCTGGGCTGAACCAAAGTCGTGCGCAGGAAGTAAGAGCAACATATTAAGACGAACAAGGACGCCACAGACGGGGCAAAATATATGAAATATAAGCACAATATGGTTTTTCCTCTTCGGCATGCTTGGTTGGGTGGCTGGCTTTTGTTCGTTAGAATTTTATATTTATTCATCTCGCGCTTTATATTTTTCATGAATATTTTTTTCATATTTGACCCAGTATTCGATAAGTTTGGAATTTCAAATAGGTTTCATTCGTTTACGTTATGTTCGCATATTATCTACCTTTGGCAAATATATTAGGAGAGAAAATTGGGATTGCCCAATCTAAAACATGTAAATTCCTCGAAAAAACAAAACTGTTAGAGAACAACAATTTGTTTCTCATAAATATAAATTAAATAATTTCTTATTAAACACTCAACCGCACGTGAATATTTTTTCATTGCTATTACCACAGCTACTATGTTATTAATTCATACTGCGCATGCGCAAAATTGAATTACCCGCGTTCGGATCTATAGAAATATTTAATATCTCTGCAAATAATTTAGTTTTGAGATTGCTTATTAGTGTTGCACATAAATCTATTTATTTCGTAAATTAAAGTAAATTCTGTCTACATTAATTAGGCCTTAGCCAACTATATTCAAGTCGAGTAAAATTTCCTCACATGCTTTACATCACAGAAAAGCATAACTTTTGCTGTGGATATTTACACAGGGAATTGTAAACTCTAAATCAACATGTGAAAACTATCATGTATGCACTTTGAAGCATCGCTTTTGTCGACACAAAAAGAAAATTCTGAATTTCCCAGCTACCTGCCTCTACACTGCGTGGGTAATTCACGTCCCCCTAACTCCCACCCAGTAAGTAATAAATTAATCAGATACTAAAGTAAATTCCACCGCTTTATGCCCGTATTTATTGTACACATTTTCAGCTCCATTCTTGTCAAAACTCCGCATGAAAAGACAATCTTTGCGGTTTAAAGTTGGCGTTTGGCGTAGGTCAAAACTTATACTGTACATTGCGTAGAGTGCCGAATTCGTTAAAACTTTATGTGCCAGAATCGTATAAATAAGCAAAGTTTTGGAATTTTGTCTGCACGGTCATATCACGTACATTTCTAATGATGTATCCGCATAATGACGTTATCATGGCATCACACCTCTCTAACAATGCTTATGTCCTAATGTAGTAGCTTACATTTCCCCCAATGGCGTAGGGTGATTTAAGGATGACAAATTTGATTTTATATTTTAATTTGGAAGATGGTTTTATGGTGCTTTTATGTCGATAATAATTGAGTAAACGTGCTTTGATTAAGTTCTAAGCTTTGAAGACTTATAAGAGAGCAGTTTAATCATTATTAAGTTGGTTTTTATTCCAAGAATACTCTAAGGATATAGTTGACATATATTACTGTCTTCGAGATATGTTTTACGAGCGTACAGCAAGTTATTTGAGCATAAAGTTGGTATTAAAACTAACACCATTTTGAGGAATCACAATTTAAGCTTTTCATTTGATCAGCAGCGCCATCTAGATTCAAATTTTAAACGCATTATTATTTTATTCGATTTTTATTGCATTTTCTGACTTGTAGGATTTAATATCTCGTGCGAGAAGTAAACAAACATAAGCTAACTCTTTTAGAATGTATGAGATTAGTTTTATGATGATGTGACTTGACGTGAGATCTAAAACACGTCGCTGAATAAAAACCTTCTGCAACTCTTTTGAAAACAACAACTAGAAACAAGCTAATGATAGGAAATTATTTACGATCTGCATAATTTAGCAATTATTTCCAATCGTATCCTAGTTTGAAATGTATTTGCAATGAAAACAAAGCATATAACATTAATAAGTTTGCTTTAATAAATATGGCATGCACCATTTAGATAATTTATTAGATGGTTGTTGGTTGCAATAAATGATTCATAAACATTCTGCGCATGAGTAAATCTTGCACTTTTTGAAAGTGTCCAATGTACAGATTAATTAGGTAGACATGCAAGTTGCGAAAATCATAGATCAATATGCCATTTGGCCAGAACAATCTATTAATCTAGGTGCCATTGCAAAACAACAATCAAAGACTAATAAAGTCAGTCTATTAGTTGGAGATTTATTATTTATTGTTTAGGTTGAATTGGTTTTAAAATGTGCAGCAAATAGAGCTTATTTGCCTTGAGGATCGTTTCACAAACAACAACATATGTTTATTTTCACTCGTCTCGCATTCTTGTGACAGAGCAACGCTGGAAATAAAACTGTTTACACTGTTATACATTTGTCCCATTTCAGTAGAGTCCATTCTGCCTGCTGCTGCAGCGAGCGGAAGTGTCGCACAGTTTTTGGGTTTGCACTTTGTGCTTTGAATAAAATAGTTATTTTGTATTTCATGCATGAAATTGTGCTTAACCTAAAGAATTTATAGCGCGCGTATATAGAGCAAACACAGCAGGCGAGAGGGCTGTATGCAGCAGCGTCAGATTCGCGCAAATGCAAGCAAGCACTTTCCTCGTATGTGCGTTGAGAACAAGTAGCATTAAAATATCTAAATATCAAGGTTGATGCATGTTGATTTTGTTCCAGCAAAAATAAGTCAAAGGTTGTAAATGCAAGATGATGCAAAATCATCTTTTTCCAGCAGCAATCTTATTGCAAAATCGTTTATTGTGTAATTAAGTTCATAAAACATCCCTAAAAAGATTTAATATTTATTTTACAGCCATACAAGCAATTAATTAGCGCTTGTTTCCTATTAAATTTTACAACTTCCTTTATTACCACAAGCATCAGGTGCGTGCGCACGAAAAAGTTGCAACAAAATTGCATGAATCCATGACCTGCTTAACATTTAAGATGTTGTGCACACTCGACCAAGCTGGCGTAGTTGAGCTTTAATGCAGTTTACCCCAGTTTAATTGCAATACGAATTAAAGCAAGCAAAGTCAAAGAACAAGGTTTATCGTAGCATAATTAGAATAGCGCGCATAAGAGGCAGGTAGGAAGTTTAATTATTAATTTATGCCGAGATAATACACTTGTGCACCAAGTCATAGGCGCGCAATTGCTGAGAAAATGTGCTCTGTGTCAAGTTCACAGCAAAGCATGGACATGCGATGCGAAATGCAAATCGGCCGCGTTTATCAGCCTGTGTATGGGAATGCTCGCGTTTTATAAATTGCGCATTTAATGCATTGTTACATGCATTGTGCACGCTATCGCAGAATCTTGATCATCTCTAAGAGTTAATTTAGGATGCGCAGGAAGAATTGAAAGTGCAAGTGGGTGGGAAAATCAAGAGTTTGGTCTAAAAAAAAGTTTGGAATTCGTAAATTGTTTAATGTACTTGCACGAATATAATGTTCCCAAGATTTCAAAAACATCTAATACAATATAAATGAATAAATATCTGCCATACTTTAAAAGAGATTTAGAATATTTTGGAATTTCATATAGTGATTTCTAAAAGTGACCCAGAATTATTCGAGTTTGGCTCTAAATTTTTACTATTTCAAATTATATTATCAAATCTATTTTTTCAAATAAATACAATAACTTGTTCTTTATTAAAAAGCGTTTTACCATTTAAAATAACCCTGTTATTTTAAAAATGCAACCTATGTTCGAAACCGTTAATTAGAAACCATACAATATCAATTATTCCATTATTCCATTGTAGCATTTTTATAAGATTGTTAGCTTAGTTTTAATTCAATAATATTGTCCTCTCAAATAACTTTAAAAAATTAAAAGTATTCTCAAAGATATCATTTTTCCGAAATTAGTATCACCTATAGTCCAAGAATAATTGAAAGTGCGAGTGAGTAGTAAAATCAATAGTTTGGTCTAAAAAAAAGTTTGGAATTCGTAAATTGTTTAATGTACTTGCACAAATATAAGGTTCCCAAGATTTCAAAAACATCTAATATAATATAAATGAATAAATAACTGCTATACTTTAAAGGAGATTTAGAATATTTTGAAATTTCATATAGTGATTTCTTAAAACGACCCAGAAATAGTCGAGTTTGGCTCTAAATTTTTACTATTTCAAATTATATTATCAAATCTATTTTTTCAAATAAATACAATAACTTGTTCTTTATTAAAAAGCGTTTCACCATTTAAAATCCTCCTGATATTTGAAAAACACAACCAATTTTCTGAATCGTTAATTAGAAACAACGGCATATCAATTATTCCACTTGTAGCATACTCTTTTAATCAAATTGTCAGCTTTGTTTCAATTCAACAATTTTATATTATCCAATAACATTAAAATACTAAACATCTTCTCAAAGTTACAATTTCCTTAAAGTTAGTATCCTAAGTAATACAAGAATAATCTCCTTTCGCTAGCATTTTAGATTAGTCACCATCTTATTAATTATACCTACTTACTATAAAAGGCAGATTTAATTGGGCATTACATTTAACGTGTCAGTGAAAGACAACTCGTGCAGAGCCAAACGTTTTATCTGACCAACTGACTGACTAATATCAATACACATTGCATGCTGGAAACAAAGCGATATTACTGAAACTATCAATACACGAAAAGTCTACAAGCGAGTAAGTCACGTTGCAATGGTTGCACGATTCGAAAATGAAATGTCATTGTTACGTTAATAACTAGCAATTATGAAGTGCATAAGAGCGCAAGGTTGCTCCTGCAGATTTACAACTTGTGAAAGACAGTGCAAGGTGATCACAATTGTGATCAAATAAATAAAACACAAAAAACGCAAAAAAAAAACGTTGTTTGACAACATTACACTATGAAATGCATAAATGTGGGATAAAAGTAAACGTGTTTACTGTTTAATGCGATTAATTGTTGCAGGCAGTGGAAACTCGCGGCGGCCATTAATTAATTAAACTTATTTATGTAAATTACGCAACATAATACTGTAATTAATTATTCCAGTGCTGTTAGTGCTTCTGGCATGTGTTTTATTGTAAGCGAGTTCACAATACCTGTGAACCGAATTGAATGTTGACTTGTTGTACAATATTTTTCCCATTGCCAATTTCATTCATGCACTAAGGTAACATCAATTAGTGTAAAGTGGGAAAAAAAAATGAAAAGCTGCTATTGTCAATATCAGGGCAATAAATAATAGGTGAATGTATGCTGAATACACACAAATGAATAATGTCGATTTAATGTCGTTTAGGTAACAATAAATTATTTTCGTAATTAACATTTATCTGGCACGTTTTGACTTTTAGAAAATGTAGGAGTACGTAATTTATTGTGTTTGTAAACTATAATTGTTTCTATTCCATTTGAATAGGTTATTTCTTGCCTTCACTCTCAAATTAAAAAGTAGTATTGTGGGCTTTGGTGGAAAACATAATAATTTCCCCTTTTCTTCCTTCCCTTGCAGTATTTCTGGCGTGCTGTGAATTTGTATTGTTGTAATGTGCAACTTTAGCCCCCGTTTTTGTCACCGCAGGCAAGCTCACAACTATAACACTGGAATTACAACGTGTTTCAGTTTGTTGCTGCATTTTCCATTCCAGCATCCTCACGTCCAGACATCCCAAATCCTACAAGCCTGTGCGTCACATTTGAAATTTGCCCAAGTTAATGCATCATATTATCCAGCAAGTAGTATTTTGGTTTCCGTTCACAACGTGTGCGGAATGCGTTTCGGTAGCAATTTTATCACCGTTTATTCATTTTAATGCCTTCCAAGCGGCGACTGCAATTTGCATCGATATGCAACTGCATTCTTTCACACGTGACTGAGCATCCGACCTGTGCAAATATGGGATTTTATTTATTACCATTCCAGACAGAAATCCAGGTCAAATATTATGACATATAAATTAAAATATTCCAATAAATTAAATTAGATTTATGCATTTCAACGTTAATAATTATTTTTTTCTGCATGACTTAACTTTGTATTGTCCCATCACATGAGTGATTTACATACAGCGTCCTTTCGTTTTGTTCTAATAGGGAAACTATGAAACTCGTAAAGCACTCGTTAGGCACATATGAAGTCAAAAACATACTCTGAGCTGGTATGCATATAGGAAATGCATAATAATTACTTTTAATTCACTTCTAGTATATTATGCCCGTTTGTGTTACTCAGGTCTGCACATGGTCTTTGTTGCATCTCGCGCACGCAATAAACAACTCAGCAGATGCTCCAGCATCATAAAAAGTACCAACGCCACCAGACTCATTGTAATCTACGATAAGAGCCGGAAAAATATGGCGCAAAATATGATCGAGTGTTGGTACGAGCAGAGCACACGTGAGTGAAAAATGTACCGAGCGGGACGGGAGTTCAAGGAAAGAGCCAAGTTCACGGTTTTAAGTCGCGTTGATTAATTAGTGAGATTAGTCCAGTTTTCCCACAAATGCCTGGCTTGCTGGCAAACACACGACTTTCCCGCTCATATCGCGCATATAATGAAATGAAACAATGGGTGATGTTGTTTTCCAAGAGCGCTTAATAAGTTTATTCACTTTTATATCGTTCTTGTATCACGAATGGAAGTTGATGATGAATCTTCTGGAGTTGGTCGCGTTACAGTGGCTTTGACTTTACTCTTGAGCTGGTGGTTGTGGGAAAAACGACAAGTTTCAAGTGCTGCGTGTGCTTCGCAAGTTCATTGAATGAAAAAGCATAATTGAATGAGCGACAGAATGAATGGGTAATCTTTTAAAGTGCGCAAAGTAACTAAATACTTGATGATGGCCGAGGATTAATTATTTATTGCAAAAGTTTCAGGCAAATACACACAGAAAAGGTGTTTTGCTGTATATTTCACTACCCAGAATTAATTGACATTTATCTATCACAAAAAAGTTGCATTGACTTTAAATTGTAATTTCACTCTTAGTTATCTTATCGACTATGTTACTTACTACTGCCTGCCTTAGCTTCCGGTTTTATCACTCCCTGTCTTATTCTGCAAAAGCAAGTATCACTAGTGGTAGTGCACCTTCAATGAGGATCACCTCTAGTGTTTACCCAGTTGAGAATGTAAACAACAAACTGCTACCGCACCAAAATAGATGTTCAGATGGCGAATCATTGGTTAGAGGATCAACAACTCCAAATTTAGGTCTACCTATTGTGATATGTTTGCCTGCATGTGTCACGCGCCGCGGTTCTAGGATGCATGAGTGAGGGCAGCACAATGCAGACCCAGCAAGCCGAAATTAATTTTAACTAAATCATGAATAACTTTATGACTATTTGGGTAATTTTAGCAAAATTAGTATCAAATTAAAGGGAAATTAACGTATTATACATATCTAGTGCGATGTTTTCATACAAGTTGTTATTTTTTATTTAAACTTGCAAAAATGAAAAAAAACTGATTTTATTATAAATGAAAAATGTCGATTATATTCAACAAACAAGAGAATTTTACTAAACTTTTTGTTAATTTTAAGCAACTTGTTGTATGCAAAAAATTCGAATACTTCTATTTTTTAATACTGTATAACTATGGCCAGCATAAGAAGAATAATCCATAATATTCCGTCAACAAAAGACTTCATTTACACCGTTTACAATCGCTTTCAGCGAGCGTGAAGAGATAATTCTAAATGTTAATTGCACTGTCCAACGCACGACGTCCGCGGTGAGCGTTGAAATCGTTGAAATCCGAACAATTAAACGCGCTGCAAGCTGCGTGGTCGTCAGCAGATCGTAAAATTCAAACGCTCATAACTGGAAAATTACAGAGAAATCCGCCTTGAACTTTTCCACTATCCATTATTATTGCTGACGCCAATTTCGCAAAGTGGAACGTATGGTAACAGCGTCCACATTACTTTGAATGCACCATTATGAGATGGTGAAAAAATAACGACTACGTGATTTCCACAATTTTCTTGCTCTATGAGACCTCCGCACTGATAACATGAAGCAAATGCTGAAGAAAACAGCACTTGAGTGCCAGCAAACGGAAGCAAGTACTATTATATTGCCGTCTTGCAGAAGATAACGAATATGTCTAACTCTTGCATTTCTTTTTGATAATAATCAACGAGCCTAAGCAGCGAACACTGCTAGGAAAAACAAAATGTACATAAGCACAAAATGATATTCGTTTCATTTATGCGATGGCGTTTTCATTGAGCAAACGAACAAATAACTTTTTACAGATTAACACAAACATGGCTAGTTCTCAACATGGGCATTAATACAAACAGAGATTAAACGCTGTTGCAGTCTTGTGAGTAGCGCATAACAAATTTCCAGCGTGTAATCCTCGGCTTTGTTGTAAAGCTGACGGGAGGCTCGCAATTTGCAATCGGCGTGAATTTGCGCGTGCGAAACAAAATGCGCAGATTGTTGTAATAGTTTATACGCACGAATAAATTAGAAGCACGAGCTTTGGCCGGCGGTTGCAATTTTGAGGCTTGTGGAGCTATCGGAATACAATTTGTGCTCTAAATCGCGTTTTGATCATAATTGTACCACTCTGCCAGTGATAGTCCTACAATGCTTTATGTCCTACAAATTACTTCAAATCCATTTACAAGAACAAAAATCAAATTATTCATTTGTATCTAAATTACTCCACAATCAACTGATTTTAGCATTCTATGGCTTGATGAGCGCTAAAATTTTGTAATGTGCACTTTTAATTACAATTCAAAGCATAGTGAACTCAATACTACACAACTTTACACACCAAGGGAACCTTTACAACCCTCGTAAACTAGAGTATAGTGTTAATTTAACTAATAGACTTTTGCGCCCAAATAATTACCTAATAATCAACTCGTTTATGAGCTTTTCATATCCTTTCAATCTGAAAAAAAAAACTTCAATTGCATTACCCTATTTTATTCCTTCTCATGTTTTATATCACCCACGTGGTTTAATTAATAACGGGGCTAGTTTACACCAGGGTCACTATTAAACCGCTGTAAGTAAAAAGCATGGACAAGCTTATTTTACAAATCGGAAAATAAACTGCGCACCAAAAAATAAACACCGCCTTAATCCGACCTTTTATGCATGCTGTTGACAGTAGCGGCGGCACTGTGTCGCTTTGCAATTCTCCAACGCGATAATGTTTGCTGCCACCGGGGGGCACAAGCACGTAACGCTTTCCAACGAGAACACACTTGAACAAAATTATAAAACACGTTTGTTTGTTTTCTGCGCATTCAGAATTAGGAATTATATTTTTTATTTGGCCGTAGGCAAAAGCATGCTTTTGTTTTATTGCAATTTTACAAACATTCTAAACAATTGATGCAATACAGAATGTAATAGAGTGTGAAAGAAAGTACAGCCAAAGCAAGCAACTTGAACACAAGTCAAACGTGTCTGCCGTTTAATTAAATTTGTTATTTAGATTCTACAAATTCAACATTCTGGCTAAAATGCCAGAATTTTTTCTTCATTTGGCTTTCTACAAGAACAAGACACATCTTGAAATGTTTCAAGTATTTTTTAATTTTGCATTTAATTGCATCTCAGAAACAATTTGCCGTAATATTATCTTTTCACAGGCCAATATTTCAAAGTGAAAACGTAAAAACAAACGTGTTTTGAGAGTGAAACAGAATGGCACCCCCTTTGTACCATTTAGCAGTCATGTTTGAGTTATAACTCATCGTAATAACATACAATAACGATTTTTTTGTGCGCAAAATAAATAAATATGTTGTTGTGATGAAAATTAATGGGCCGAAAATAATTTAAGATTGACAATAGACCATGTCAAAATATAAAGTATGTAGCTACAATTGTCAAAAATCAACATGAATACATTAAAAATTAAATGAGAATTGTGAAGAGTAATTTATCCAAGTTGTTACCTCAAATCCCAACTTGCTTCAAGTCTCCAAGAAGTAAACGAGCGTAGTTAAGCCTCACTTTGAATCTAAGAGAATTCCTCAATGTTCCGCTCTAGCGGCCTGATTCTGATCTTGCCGCCACCAATATGTAAATTTATCCCATTGTCCACTGCGTAACTCGGGATGCAACGTTATAGTTGTAATCCAAAATCGAAAACGTTTTCAAACCCGTTTTCAAATTCCAATTGAGGATGCTGACCTTATTTTCTTATCAAATTTACATTTTCAATCAAAACTAAAAAAATCAAAACGATAAAACATCATAGAACATAAACTATATAAAGAATACTATTTTTTATTGAAATACAGGAAAACTCTGTAACAGCTATAAAAGTGAAACAAATTGTAATTATTTACCATCCAAAGTTTCATTGTTTCTTTTATACGATTATAGTTTTCCCCGGTTAGGGCATGCATTTAAAACATTCACCTGCAGCAATTGAGTAAATACAGCATTCCTTTCCACTTAAAAGAGTAATAACTGCACGCTCCCGACCGGGAAATTTGTGTAGTGCCCATGTCCGTACTCATTTGTACAAACACGTGCACAATAAAAGGGGCGCATCAAATTTAATATGCAGAGCTACATTTAATGCTTGGTTTTGTTGCTTGGTTTGGCGTGCGTGCAACGACAATTGCCATGCATAAATGCTGTAAAATTATAAATAATGAATTTGTACGGATTTTACTGTTGATGAATTTTCAGCGTTCCAAATATTGCGTGCTTTAGTTCTGCGCAAACAAATTAATTTCCACTATTGTAACGAGGAAAACAATTAAATTATTACCTAGTTTAAGTCAATGTAAATATTGATTTGTATTTTATATTCATAATCCATGCATTTTATAAATAGCCTTGGAATTTTGCTTGTGAATACTCGCTTGGTTACTTTTGGTGGTTGTGGTGAGGAGGAAAGTGCAGAGGATAAAACCAGTTCAAAAAATGTCGTTTTAGGGTACGCTACGGATATGCATTTTCGTTGTATCACCGCATTATATTGATAGATAGACCAAGATAAAGCTCAAGATAAATGGCCCGCTGTCCCCAACATATTTCGTCCGCGGACTACCAATCGTAAATTATAGGGTGCGAACACTCCCTTGGATTAGATTTTCACTTTCATATCTAACCTCTGTGTTGCACAGACAATCTTAGAATGAAAAAAAGAGAAAATGGCAGGTAATTATGTTCACTTAGTCAACTCTAAATAGGAAGTAATTGAATGTCAAGTAAATTATAGACAAATTCATGAAATGAAAACAATAATACACTAACATCGCACAATAAGAACAAACTTATGTGTATTATTTGCAAATGAAGGTTTTGGGCAACTTAATTAAATTCCCTTTGTCTACGGTTTGATGCCAGTTGCTGTCCTTCTTATCTAACGCACCCTTTCCCCAATGTACGCACGAGGTAAATTATTTTGTTGTCTTAGAAATTAGTAATTTAATAGGAATTAATGCGAGTCTACCCGGTTCCGGAGTGCGCTTTTAAACAATTATTCGAACATCTATGCGGCGCTATCCCCATTATCGTCGGCATTCCTGGCGGCGGCCCACTTCGGAGTGACATCCGTTGGATGCATGTGGTGCCGGCAGCGAGTGAATTTCAGAGACGTCGCGACGCTTGCAAAACCAGCCCCCGTGGTGCGATGTCGGCACATATTTGCGTGAGCATTGTTGGCTTGCAATGAACCCGGGGAATTATCCAACAACTGTAGATACTACCAGACTGTGCCAGGACTGTTTGAAGAGCTACGTGCAAGACGATTGCACTAATTCTAATTGTATGTGATCCTATGTGAGCAGTATACTAGTGAAGACTAATATCCTTGGATAAAATAACTTTATTCAAAAATGGACCAAAAATTAAATGAACATACATTTTTTATTTTCCAGTCTATGCAAGTCCCTTCACACAACCCTTCACTACAACTCTCCAACATTTTCCGAGCCAATTTCTTAACTTCTAGGTGTGGTTTCTAAACTACGCAATAATAGTATAATTTATTACTCTGTTGCTTTGAGCATGACGGTGAACTTTCAATTGGTATCATTTACCACTAAGCATACTTAATATATCTACCTTACAATAACGATTATGTTCACATTAATTTCACTAATTGAATACTAGTTACGCTTGAATGGAGACACCTGTGTTGCCGATATATTTGCGTCGGGGCGCGTTTGCCTAATCTAATCGAAAGATTCCGTACAATGCTTGATTAAAACGCTTTGGTGCTGATATGGTTAAGGCGCCCAACTTAGCACAGGTTTGAGATTTTCAATTATGAGCGACCTGATTATCTCCGTTGTGGGGTAACATGTGGGTCCGTTGCACAAAGTGATCATGCATTCATGATCTTCATGACTGAACTTGTTCAACGCTTATATACCCCAAGAGGAGAAGATAATAAGTTCAATATCTGCTGAAATGCAATGAGGAGGTTCAGTTTGATGCGAAGTAAAAATTGGTTTAATCAGAAGTTGGAAGGAAGGAATTAAGAAGTAGGTAGTAGGCAACGTTGCATGCAGATTTTTATGAGTATATCATACTTTTAAGGATATAATACAAAGTATAATAACTACATGATATTTATTAAATGTTTGTCGCAAACTTCTCACATTGGTAGGGCGAATTACACTTCACTGGAGTACACCGCTGGTCTAAAATGGTCAACGTAAGCGTATTTAGCAGAAAATATCATTTCATAAACGATCTAGTCCGCACATAAACCAAATGAAACGCATCTCTAACGAAACGTCTCTCTTCATTCATTTGCCCTGCTCGTTCGGGCGTAATGTCGTAAAAATGTTTTATAGTCGCGTCGCTAACGGAACAATGGGAGGACAAATGGAGGACATAAATCGGTGGGCGCACTGTTTTTCTCCGCGTCTTTGCGCGCTTTTTTCCACCGCCACCGCTTGCGGCGTATACAAAGCAAGGAAGCGCACTGGGCGGCGAAAGAGTGATCGTCGAGTGCAAGTCGAATATGATAGGAGGCCGTTGGACGGGGGCATAAAGGGCAAGCGGAAAATGAGCCGGCGCGCCGAAATAATTACGTGGAGCATCATCATTCATGCGCGGCCTCTGCACGGCGGCGGTGGCGGTGGTGCTAGGTGCATTTCGCCATGACCCGACTCCCGCGAATACTTCATTTTGCTTGAATGCCCCGACCAATAAGCGTCAATAACACATTAAATTCAATTTTCATATTTTTCAGACGGGGCTTAAAAAATAATTTATTATCTCGCTTGTTTTTGTTGCAAATATTCCACGAGAATAAAGAACGAAATTCAATTAATGGTAATAAAATTACTGCAACCAACAAATAAGTTTATAATGAATCGAAAAAAGTGGGTACGTTATTTTTAACTTGCAAACAATAAAGGACTTTGGGTTGAAAAAGCACAATTTCAATTGATTGCCCGTGAAAAGGTGAGCAGTTATCTGAACGCAAGCACTGCGACAAAGAGATCAACCGAGTCGACGCTTTTGGGAAACTAAACGCTAGAAGAAAAAATCGCCGTAACGTCAAATTGTTGTGTGTAATACGATGAGCAGACAAGTAAAAGGAAGAAATTACATTGCTCCACCAAAACACCACGAACAGAGCGCTTGTTTGTCTCAAATGCGCAAACCGCTGCGGCTCAAGCAACACATTGTGCCAATGCTTACTGCGCTTTTGATTCATGATAATTGGATTTGCACCAGTGCGGTAATAGTAATAATAATTTTAAAACTAGCTGGTGTGTAATTTCGCAAATCCATGATAAGTTAATGCTATGAACGACCAACACCACCAATACCGTCAGCAATACCAAAAATTCCATAAAACTTGTTGCGATTTTTATCTTCTTGTTTTTGTTCCCAAGCAGCTTATTTATCGCCGTTTATTGTTAGTTATTGTTATTGCTCAGTGAGCCCCTAAAATTATTGTTATTGGCAAAACACGTGCCCAATTGCAATAATTTAATTCCACGCAGTAAGCTGAACTGCTCGAGATTCAAGATTTACAAGTTTTACTTACTTACGTGCGTGGTGATAAACTCTAAGTCTTATGCAATTTGGAAACTAATTTTCGGCTCTAATTGAAACTGGAATTAATGAATTCCCCCTCTGTGCTTTCTTCCATTGCCTGCTAGAATTGGTTTCCTCGTTGAAGTGATCTATTGCTCGTTGGGCAAAGAATGGAGCCATCTCTGTTATTAATGGAAACTTTCTCATGATATATAATTGATCTTAAATCCTAGGCAAGACAGAAATAATTGAGTAGCGTAGAAATAATTAAATTATCACCAGTTGATTGAAACAGCCAACTGTTTTTTTTTTGAGAAGAAAACAATTGTGTAATGCACATCAGATAGATTAGATAAATTTCTAAATAAGCTTAGTGTTCAGATTGCAATCCAGTAATCCTTCATTATAAAGTCTAACGGTAGAAAATCCCGCACCTAGCGTCGTTAGATATCTCACGTTGGAAATCTGTTGAGTTTCCTTGAGAAAATCTCCCTCGACTTGTGACGCCGTCAGAGATGCTTCCGTCGTTCCTGCCAGCGTAACTGCTTGTGAAGATCATGATGTTTGAGCGTTGACATTGCAAACGTCTTTAATGCTATCTCCTGCACTGGGAACATATGATTATAATTCACCTGCCACCAAACTCTTCATACTGATCCGTGGAGATTTTATTGCGCGCCTCCTAAAGCGCATTTCGCATGTGCATTGTATTAAAGCGCAGTGCAAGTTGTATCTCTAAGCCGAATTGCAAATTATGCCCGCAAACTTTTAATAATTCTGTGCCAGCATGCTGCTGGGATTCTATTACGATTCGTGCGCTCGTACATTCTGCCACTTTGCATTCTTATTCGGGTGGCTTATACAACATTTCTGTATTATCGAGGAGATTTGTTCATCCAATTTTCATGCGAGCCGAAGACGTCGCATGCAATGCTCATAATCATATACAAAGTAAACGCGTAGAAGACAAAACTGTGCTACACTCACAAGACGTATGCGTTGCAGCTCAATTCATTCCGGCACATTCGCTGCTGAAAAATGCTCTTTCCAATTCATTTCCTAAGTGCAATTCTATGTAAAACATTGCGTACTCATTCGTCGCAAATGGACCCAATATATTACATCAGCAATTAACTAGGCTATCTCCACATATGGAGTGAAGTGAACCGCGTTGGAGGAATTAGAGTTTGAAGCGTTCAAATTTAAAATTGTACCTTGTTTGCTTGATTGATGATAGTAAAATTGCTGCAACAATTAAAAAACACAATTTTGCTGAAAAATATTCATGGTGTGAGCTTAAAAGCATATTTATAATTCTGTATCATTTCATGTATTTGTTTTGTTCCATTTGTTCTAGTTGGTTCTGGTTTATTTGGCCAGCGCGTGCAAAAAAAAACCTAATTCGGTTTTTATTAAAGCTCTTGTAGAAAATCTCACGCACAATTCATTCCATTAAAAGGCAATTTAAAAATGGTTTAGCAAACCTTCAAAATGTGCCTACGCGCTAAATTACTTAGTAATTTGACTGCCGTTAAAAATAAACATAAAATATTAATTAGAAACAATTAGTTGAAAAATTAATTTTGCAGCTGCTAAATTACGAATTGTAGCTGTTTTTCGGATATTTGCTGCTTGCATCTTAACTGTAAAGTATCCAACGCGTTGTAAGTAACATATTTAATTAATGTCTTTGTTGTCATCACAAAATAGAAAACTTTTTAATTGCATTGCGCTGCTTTTGAAAGTTGACGCATAATTCAGAGACGTCCTGCTCGTACGCGTCTGATACACTTTCACTCAAGCACCACCTTGGCGGCTAATTTAATTCCGCGAGTTTTCCGCGCGCATTGCCCGCATCGACGAATTAATTATCACTAATGTGCGCCGCCGCGCACAAATGCTCTATTGACAGACACAATGTAGTTAAACAGCGTCCCATTGTTGTTGGTAATGTTTGGCTAACTCGTTTATTTTCATCGCTCATTTTGCTCGTTTGTTTGTATTGTTTGCTTCTCAAACTTGGGGATATAACAATAAATGCTCATATTCAAATTAGCGCTTACTTACACAACCATTTATATGCAATTATGTCACTTTCAGTGCAATTATGGATCTGACTAAGGTTATGTTGGGAGAGCAACGGAGAGTAGAAGCAAATAGAATTTTGTTGTATTTTGCACTTGTTGTAATTTCTGCCTCGATTCAATATTTATTTTACCAATTCCACTAGTTTCTAGTTGGGTGTGTGGTGTAAGTCAAGTCGTATGTGAATAACACGTCTGAAAATTTGAGTTTAAAATGTAGAAAATTTGTAATCTCTGAGCTTGGCAGGATGAAAAGTTGGGAATTTCCGGCGAGCATTCAGCAGCTGCCCGCCGCGCTCCTACCAATCTAGCACCTGAATGTCTTGTATGAACTACATATTTCCACATATAAATTGAATATAACCTAGAGGAAATAGTAGGTGGGAAATGTGCGACCACTTATTATGCCGCTATTGAAAAACTATTACAGGTTGATGTAAGATGCGGATAGGATTCTAGATTTAGATGGAAATTTTCTTGTAAAAAATTCGTTTTATAAGGAAATGGGGAAATTTTTCATTTCCTTCTTTACAATAAACATATTGAAATGTAAAAGACTTAGTGATATATACTTAGAATATCATAAGCGGCCAAGAGAATCATCTACTTTTCAATATTACACTTGAAAAGATCTATAAATTCTAACCTTCTGGTGGGTGAATTTTGTAGCCACAGAGGTAGATGCTGTTTTCGCTGTTAATATCTAGCAGCAATCCGCTCATCTAATTACTGTAACCATGCTGAAACCTCGTCCTCCGGCTACTGAAAGCTCTGATAGCATAGTGTTTGTATCTGCACCCACATCAAGAAACTTTAATAGACAAACAAAGTATAAGTAACATTAATTAATGATCCAGAGTTGTGTGTTTATGTAAGATTTTACGCTAAGCATACTACTGACTAAGTTTCATGCTACAATTTGAGCTTTTTGAGTAAAATTATGCAACCCAAGTTAACCTTAAAAGTAAAATTCCTATAATTTGTTCTGTATATTTTCTTTATTGCTAGTAGTAAATATTCACATTAAATAGTCATATTTTAAAATATACACCTTTTAATGCTCTCTGATAAACATGCATCCTTGTTGTCCAGCTGAAATAATCTGGCTGTAAAATATTATCGTAAAATATGGCGAGGCTCATTGTAAACGCGAGCAGGTGAACGCATCCGGCGTGTATGCGCTCGCGATAAACAAAGAAGGATGACTTTGTTATCCTTGCCAAGGCGTCGTAGATTGTGGTTAGCTAGGGTATCAAAAGCACAGCGTCTTGGTGCACAACCTACCCATGCCTGGTGGCACAGTTTCCCTTCTGCGCGGGTAGAAACGTAAAATATGCCTCGATTTTAAACACGATCACGTTCCAATTGAATACGGAACGAACATTTCCATAATAAATTTGCGCGGACGTGTCCAGACTCGACTGCAGTGCTTGTTCTTCAATTCGAGTGTCTTGCCGATACATCTAGATGTGCCACATCGAGTTGGCCAGACAATTAAAGAAGACAGCAGTACGAAGTAGGTTTTTTCTTCGATTTGCCAAATTTGAGCGTTTTATTTGCTCAGCTAACTAAGTGGGAGCAGACGGATCGCTTTGCGTTAGCCGGCGTCAGAGCAATTGGCGGTGGGGCGGCTATGTGGGAATTGAGAAATGCAGTTGGATGCAATGGATGCCAATTCACAATCGCGTCAAGCAAACTGCAAACGATTGCAATCGTGCACGTCTGTGAGCGATCTAAGTGCGCCCAAATTGTCTCTGACGTGTTACGCAGCCAACAGCACATCTCACGTTTAACCGCCACCCCACAATCTGGAAATATATATCAGTCACAGTAAGTACCATAAAAAGACCATTTGTCCAATAAAACATTATCATAAAGAATTCAAATAAGAAACAAATAAAAACATTTACTTCACAATTGTTTTAATAACGTAGGCAACCCAAAGTTGATTCTATTAAAATTTTAATAGCTCCAACTTGGTGTACTTAAGGCAAGCCAGGTGAAACACATAAAATACCATTCAATATTATGACTTGTCTGCCTTCACCGCAGTATATGCCGCCTCCGCTCGATTATTATTACCCGCGCCTTCTTTACAACGTCACCCATACAGCCCATACAGCATCCGCGCGCGACCGACCATCGAATGTTTATGGTGGCGCTGATAAGGCGAAAGTTTACGGCCGCATGTTGTACGCTAACGTCGGCGGCGCGTGCATGCACCGCCGCCCGAACAACTCGAGCAAGAAGTAAAGTACCAACCGTAAATTATCCTGCTTGTACTTTCGGACATATCATGCGCGCGTAAAAGCTCACTGGGAAACCCCCAAGAAGGAAGAAATCATCAACGTCGCTTAGAAGCCTAAAAAACTCGTAAAAACTTGCTGTAAGAAAATAGCCGCCGGCATTGGAGCAACTTTTCTAAAGTTTTTCAAATGCAACAACACTGCTAGATTAAATTTAAATAATTTTACTATCTGGGCACTTATTTTAGAATAAATATTTAAGCGTTTCGCAGGATAAGGCTCATTTTATGAGAGAGTTTCCTGCATTTGAGTACTTGTTGTACTTGTGTTTAAACCCCCAATAAAAATACAGTTAGCACAAAGTTGTAAGTGAAGTTCCGAAATAATACAATCGTTCTGTCAGCTCTGTCAACGGCGGCCAAGAATTTATCGCTGTTTATTACCAATGTCCGGCGAAAAGCTCCCCAAATAGTCCTTGTCGCGCACTAAGCAACCCTATTTTCACTCCGCAATGTCACCCTATCATCGTGTAATATTTAGCTTAGAATGCGCCAAGACTATAAACAACAATTGTGCATCGTTTTTAAATTTTAAGACCGCAACGAACATTACTGTTTAATGCGCTTTCTGCAATTTTATCTGGCCTGCACTCACTGCGCTATATTTAAGTTGAGTGGACAATTCAATTGGTTTTCTACCAAGGGAGCATCCGAATGAGTGCAGGATTTATGTACAGGTTGCGTGCTGCAGCTGTGGTGATGAGCGGGTTGCATGGTTCGTGTCGAAGCGATTGTTTTAAATTGATTGAACCAGAACTTACACCGTACTGAGAACCAATTTTCTACTACATAACACACGCTAATCCGGATTTTGCGGGATTTACACACGCTGTTATACTTTCCATGATGACAATAAAGCGAATTGCGACAGGATTAACAGTGACATGACTTTTAATGTGACCCAATGTCAGTTAAACTTATGATAATTTGAATAATTTTATATAATATGGAGTAGTAATTTGGAATTATTATAATCTAATGGGTTTGATAATTAAATTAATTTATGTAGTTAGAAGTAAATTTGTTGTAATGTGGAATATTTCACTAAACATTTGGCTGCACGTAATATTGTTTATTATTTATGATTATACGGTTTGTATTTACTCGATTATCCAAACTTTTCGAATAAATATAAAACTGATTTAAAATCTGCTCAAATCGGGCGCTGGCCCAAACTAGACGATGCGTTCACGTTCAGTTGCGAGTTGAATTAGTTGTTTGCGGCCAACTCATGAAAATGTCATATTTGCCATGAATTACGAGCGTTAGATGCTGAATTTAGTACGCGCGCCGAATTTAGGAAGGATTTGTGGCTGAATTTAACACAAATTTATAAGTCCAATTTACATTTTACGAATTTGCAAATATATTTCATCGCTTAACGCGATTCTGCATAATTGATCACTCAAGTTAATTCAATCTTGTTACCATAGGTCTTTTAGAAGATAATCTTATTTCAAACAATTACAATCAATATATTGTAATCTGGTCAAAACACTAACAAAATTAACGATAGCAATAAGCATATCTTCTTTAGAAGTGCACATCTAGAAGTAGTTATTTACACAGTTATTTTGCAGATGTAAAAACTAGGGGCATCAATAGTGCGTTAGACCAAAGTGAAATAAATTTCCTTCTTCGTTTGCAGATGCAGACCTTTAGTCTACATAAAAAAAATATTACGAAACTACCATATTTCCAACATGTTCATATGCGTACATTCAGTTATTAAATTAAACAACAACGCTCTTTGTATCGCATATTTAGAATTTCGCTTGTGTAAAGCAGTGTATGGAATGCACATTTACCCCAACACACTTGCTATGCCCATTGGAAAACTCAACATTTTCCTACTTTTCAACTTTAACATTTGTTGCAACTGAATTTATGAAACGCATTTGTCTTTATTTAGAATGCAAGCATTCATCAAGCGCATGATCTCATCAAGTGGGAATGTAATAAAGAAGATGTGCCAATAATGTAATTATGCAGCAATTATACAGCAAGACTGAACAACAAAGTTACAGAAGGAGATCAAATGTTTCTTTGGGACTAAGCAAACTTGCAATGGTGATAAAACCAGATAGCAGCATTTATTTGAAGTAAATCAAAGAGAAAAGGGTAAAACCGTGTTACAAACCTAGGCAACCAACATAACGCGTTGGTTATTTTTCTTTAAATAAAATGTTGTAAATCTGACGCAAGATGTGATGCGGAACCACATATCGTGTTGAACAAACGTGTAAGATATAAAACGAAATCATAACGCAACATTGTAGAACTATTGAAAGTGTTAGAACATTTTCTGCATCAAAGTTACTTGAAAGCTTGATAAACTTTATTAAAAAAAAATTGTATTTCTAGATCATTTAAATTTAATTAACTATATTTATTTAATAAAAAATATGAATATCTTTTGAGTAAACTTAAATAAAATTAATTTAAGTCCGTCATAAACAAGAATCTGTTATGCAAACCAACAAGCAAATACTAAACCAGCAGTAAAACAAACGGAAATTGTGTAAACCTCGCAAATGGTAACTTTTATATTCCCACTTGTTCCACCTGCGTCTGACTGTGTTTATATTAATAAAAGCGCAACCTCTGCAACGTTAAGAATTAATTTACTAATGCAGGGCGCGCTGTTTATATTTAGATTTACTCAAGTTAATTTAAAGCGCCGGGAGCAACGGCGCATGTGAAATTTGCATTCGGGAACATTTCGTCGACTTTTTCTGCATTTCTTTTCCGTGCAGAACATATGCTCGCCCTGCTGCTAGCAGCGTGGCAGCGATTAGAAGTAATGGAACACATTTAATTCAGAAGTTTAATCTTGTTAATAGGTCAATAATAGATAACATCTTCTGGGAATAAAATTAAATTATATAAAACGTGCTCGGCATGCAGACATTTAGAGTCATTAATTACATTTTTAGTGGAACGAATAATATTTTGTGTATGAGATACTTATTAGATGCATATCGTCGCATTTTGAGTTTGACTATTGCACGACGTACTGTTTATTGTTTACTCATGCACTTATCCTGGCAGATGCGTATCATGGCGATGAGCAAAGCTCTCGAAATGCATTTTAAGTTGCGATAGCAGTGTGGCAGCTGGATAGGAAGTGGATGCATGCCGGGGAAAAATGTATGTTATGTTGGATAACATGTTATTTGATTTATTACGTCGTTGCTATCTTCCTGACGTAAAATTTTTAATATGTAAATCCAGCTACTGCTGCTGAGATGTGCATCGTGGTGTGATGCAATATTTGGGGCTCTTTTTAAATCTGTTTTGATCTTATTACAGTTGAGATCAAATTTAAGTTGCTACAAGCTTGAAATTACTTACACTTCAATGAAAGTTGCTTTATTTGAAAATTTTGAAGAATATAAAATGTTTCGATTGCATACAATATTCTACATTGATGTAGAGACTTCAAACTCTTTTAAGACTAGAAATAAAATTCCTTAGTAGTTACAAAGTTGAAACAGATCAATGATTTGCTGTTTTGCATATAAATATTTTCATGACTTTTAGGAAACATGTTTCCAAGTCCAAGATCAGTGTAAAATTTAATGCGGTTTCAATCTGAGGGAAACTTCAGCAACCCTCCTTACTCCCATCTTATATTTACTTTTCAAACTTTCCAACGCACACATTTTCTGTTTTTTTTTTCTCATTACTTTCTTTTATTCAAAATACATATAAATATATATATATCAATTTTTTTATAATTATTTTCAATGTGGATTCGTGTAATTAGCTTTAATTAAGCAAACGTCTACGTCCCAGCTTATGCAACCCTCCCTGGAGCGCACTTGAAGCGCGCGCAGCAAAGAAAATTTGCATTTTGCTAATTTAATCTTTATGCATTTGACTCCGACACAACTTGACTTCTTCGCACATCTTTCCACATCGTTGCCGCCGCCGCGCCAATGTTTTGGCGCCGCCAGAACGAGATAAAAACGGAATAAATATAAATAAAACTCAGCGGAGAGCAAAATAAACATTGCAGAATTAAAACAAAACGAACATGAATGGATATGACCCCATTTAAGGGATTTCATTTTGAGTATACGAAACATATTCTTTTGAAGATACCAAAACACCAAGTATAAACCTTGGGAAACCAAATAAAAAAAATTAAGGGCTCATAAATTCTTCATCATAAATGAATAACCTATGCTATTTAGCAATAGCAATGCTTTTTAAAAGTGAATGGAATCTATTTTCTCTGAAAAAATCCATTTTCTACTTTGTTCTGGGTAAATTTGCGTTGTAAATTTGCATGTAAGGTATAAAAATTAACAATGCATTAAACCATCTTGTACTATCCATAGTGCGATAGTCCTCATGCATACGGTCCATTGAAAATCCTAGCGCATATGCCGCCTTCACCGGCGCACGGCGGCGTTCGAGTGCGCACACATCACTATAATTTAAATTCGTAAAGTCAGACAATGTCGCTAGCAGGCCGCGTGCGCACAATGGTAATGTGAGGCGGGCGGCAGGACAATGGAGGCAATGAACGTATCTTTGAAGTAACATGATTACACAACATTCGCCTGCGGCGTGCTAAAAAAAACACCTCCGACAAAAAGCGGCAACGGTAGCGAAAGTCCGATAGAAGGAAAATGCGGGTGTATTTATGTGCGAGTGCGCAAGTATTTTGCCGTTACGACTAATTCAATTTCGTTCTGTTGTTTTTCTTTCGACGACGGTGGCGGCAGCGAGGTCATAGTAGAATCGCGCGTTAATGCAGTCGCTGCACTTTTTTTCCCAACGCTGATACATTATGTTTCTAGATTTCAAACATACCTATATTAAAGTGAAGAAATTAAATCGTTTTTGTTATGCTTTTGATGCAATTCTTTATTTTTCTGGTTGAGTTAAATGGAAAACGGATTTTTATTAAGTCAAGGTGATGAAGTATGCAAGTTTGCTAGTGCAGACATTGTTGGGATGTTTAAAGGGTTGCACAGCACAATGATAAAGGGTCTACCTTAGCCGCGGAACAAGTTTAAGTGCGTCTGAGATAAGCCTCTGGAAAGTAGCAATTTTCTTACTTTGTACATTGTATGCTTATCGCATCGCTGGCACTAGCGCTGCTTTCGTTTATTCAGCCGGAAGAAAACAGAAAAAATTGGCATGCTTAAACTGAGGTGCCAGTCTTTCATCTTCCCCACTTTATCAACTCTTCTCTTTCCACCGCCAACCCAAATAAAACGCAAAGTGTCTAAAGCAGACAAATAAAAGTGGAATGCCGAGTTGAAAAGTTGAATTATTGGCTGCATAGTTTATTCAGGTATTTATCTCATTAGCCTGGCGCATCCACCAGCAATAGCCCATAAATTACCAAACAGCCGACATGTTGGGTGCAGAGCTACCTTCACGTGCAGTCTTGCTAGTCTTCTACGCCTTTTGCCCTTCGGTGTGTTCATTATTTCTACCCGCTGCGGTTTGACTCTGTTTAACTAGGCGGCCGTAATAAAAATTGACTTGGCGACTTGGCTCCGTGAGCTTGGTGAGCTTGGTGGAGAATTCATTACTCAGCATAGCTTCAGGCTGCTTTGACTAGCAGCGGGAATTTCTAACATTGGGCATTTCCCTCGTTGGGTTGCTGTATAATAATGCTGTGAGTCAACGATATCATTGCGTCTTTTATCTCGCAAAAAGCGTTGACATTCTATGGTTAGTTTATACACTTGTATAAACTGACAAACTTAGCAAGAAAACAATGTAGCAATATTTGAAGCAAACATTATCTTTAATTTTGTATATTGCATTCTTTAAAAAATAGGATTAAATGTAAAATTGGCAATGTAAAATTAGTTTCCTCTTAATTTTCAAACGCAAATAACTACGCCAAATCAAAGACATGAAGTAATACGAATAATCCAGAAATAGATTCGCTATTAATTAAACAGCATGTCAACATCCTAACATCACAACCCATACATTGCTGATTTTCCGCCACGTAATCGACTACCGCGGTTTGTCGATGCATTGCAATTTCCGACCGCAGCTCGACTTTAATGAAAAATCCATTCTGTCACCATTGCCAATCTCAACATTAATGTAATAACTTCCTGAATGTAGTATTCCTCCACAAACTGAAAACTCAAACTTCCTAATTGAATCCTCTTAACGCCATCGTATAATGCATAATATCTTAGCTGACTTGCTAATATATTTTTGATTGATTACGCATGTTTCCTAACTAATTCCTTTCCAGTTTACCTCATTTTTTTCACACCATCCTCCTCTTTAATATAAGATAATAATCCGGTGCAAAACGGACAATGCTTAATGCGTTTTTTTCATTTTTTTTCTTTTGGCATTTCAGTAATGTTTAAAATGCGTAAATTTGCTATAGATCATTATTCATTTACATACTCAACGAGGCGTTGAGGAAATCGTTTTTGAGGGTTATACACGCCAAAGGCAGTGCTTTTATTGGTGGTGTGCAACTGAACAATTGATATATTTGAATAAAATTGAATGGATTATAATTCATTATTTTAGAGGTTCCTAATGACAAATTCTTTCGATTTGCATTTTACCTTATTTAAATAATTCAGGATAAAAAAAACCTGGAAGCGTTTTTGTTTGTAGACGGTTAATAACAGTGAGCTAATTAAACAAGCCACACGTTACCTTCGGGTGACTACGTGCTTGGAAAAGAGAAGTAAATTTGTTTTAGGTATTTATACAGGGCCTGAGATATTTTAAATGTGTTTTCAAGTTGGTAATAAACTTAATCAAGTAAAACAAAAGAACTAAAAAAAAATCAACGTTTTGAAATTTGTTTTTGTAGCTTTGAATCATTTTTTATGAATTCAATTAGAAGAAA
>JAODGC010000007.1:2578783-2590975 GCA_027574925.1 Ecitoglossa quadriceps | reverse complement strand
GAACTAAAAAAAAATCAACGTTTTGAAATTTGTTTTTGTAGCTTTGAATCATTTTTTATGAATTCAATTAGAAGAAAAGAAGAAATTAAATTACTGAATTACTGAAAAGTATATATTTTCAGAACCTCTCTAACCCTACTTATTCCATTAAACTTAAAAAAAAACATTTATTCCCTTTTCATTTCCTTTTGAATTTCAAATAAATCATCTGTACTCTAAAGAAACACTATTGTTAAACATACCTACTTTTTATAAAGTTTACGTCATCTAAATCCTTCAAATTTTTTGGTGCCAGAAGAAAATTCCAAATTCAAAGAAAACTATTCTTTGGATATAAACACCATTCTGCGTTTTGTCGTACCATCAATTTAATAGACATGATCTTACATTTATATCAACGTGCTCCCATGTAAACCATTCACGGAAAAAAATAATTTCACTTTACTCATGTTTCTACCTCCAGCGCTCGGTCAGAGTGAGAACGCACTAGTGACGGTCTGAGCGAACCTAACTGTTCCACTAAAAATCAGCGTCAGAGCATACTAAGCAGTGCAGTCGAGTTCGTATGTAAGCCTATCGTCTAAATGTGATGATCGGCCATCATTCGGCGCGTTACGTTACAGCTTAACTGCTAGAGGCACATGACACTAGTAATAAAAGAGATGGAATGATAGCGAGACTACAGCTGCGGTTACAAATAGAAGCGCTGAGTTTAGCGAGATTTGCAAGGTTTAACACTCTATTATCATTGACATAAAATTTGCTTGATTTATAAACTTTTTATTCTTTTTTGCTGATTTTCCCCATTACACCTAGTTATCTGTCCGACATACAAATAGTCGCGACATGTTGCCTCCCATGCACGTATTTGGTACAATATTCCTGGCGTAAATTTGAGATTTATATCCTAAATGAGTCCCGTATGAGTTTAAAGAGTTTCTGAAACAAGTGAACTAGAGAAGAAAATGTTTAGCAAATTGCATTGTTTATTTATTAAGTGTATAGTATTGCTACTGTTAAATGCGCTAAATATTTATTCTTATTAGAAATACGTAACACAGTGTTGTATTTCATACCAGATCAGTTTCATACCTTGCGTCTTTTACCTGAAAGCTGATTTTACCTCAAGAAAAAAATATTATCCCACCTAAAAAACTTCTTAGAAATTTACAAGACTTAAAAGCAAGTTAACTTTATACACAAAAACTCATAACATTTGATTTCCATTTATATTACGCTCATCGTCATGTTCAACAAATAAGAATTTGTTTTCTCAACTTTTGCACTTAATAATCTTTCATAACCAACGAACCTGCGTCTCCTTCTTGAATTACAAGCCCACGTCCGTTCCGCATGTGGTGAATACACAATTGATAGCAATCACGGTAACTCTCCACATTGAATTAAGCAAAGTTACCAAGGCGCTTTTCACACATCAATTTCTGTGAAACTCAACGACAAAAAATGCCCAAGCTTGTTGAACTTAAGCAGTGTGTTACATGCGTCGCTCATCTCAAGCGCTTCAATTTTTCTCAATTCCACATCACAAAGCTGCTTATATCCACCTCCTGACATACTCAAGACTGCTGGCGACAGCAGCATCTGTATGCGTCTGGAAATCCGCTCTTGTAGAACTTGTAGCTTTAGATGGTTGTCTTGTTAGTTGGTTATTGAAACACAGTTCAGCATTACGGGCATTTTCATGACTTACCTCGTGAAACACGCAAAGTCAGCAATTAATTAACTGTGTAATTAATTAGTTTTTAGTTAGCGTTAGGGTTCAAGAAGTCGTTAAATTGCGCAAGGACCCTGATTGCTTAATAATAAAGTTTACTTGCGTGAATAATTCAAGCTACCGACTTGAACTCTTCGCTTGGAACACTTTTTACTAAGGCATACCTTGCCTTACCTAGTCTTTGCGAAATAAGGAAAATTTCGGTTTAATTGTCTGCATTGTTGTTGAATTGTTTTGTACAGTCAAGAGATGAGAACTGGCCGACTGTAAAATGATTAAGACGAACTGTTGGATACCGCCAACAGCTGATGTCTCCTCTTGACAGGACAGCAAAGGTCTATGCCGTGCTTTGTTCAAATTGTGTGCAATATCTTGTTGAATATGTATAATTTATGCCTGCAGGTAGCACATAAAGGCTTTAGACTGCATTCAAACATTTAACATCTTGCTTTACATGATCTAAAGTAGCTCTGGGCATCATTGGAATTGTCATTATTTGACTGAAATTACAACAGTAATACATTAAAAAACATTGTATTCTTCAATAGTACATAATGCAATAGTAATTTCAGTCAATAATCGCAGCTAATTTTAGTACATACATTGTCCATAACTATACTGTATGAATTAGTTGCTAATTAGTGATTGTAAATTGTAAATTTAGATTCATATTGAACACATGTCGAATTGTGCGAGTTGGAGCATAGCAACCGATGATGAGAACTGAGGCACCTGCGCCCGGCCCGATGGAGGTAAATTAATTTTGGCGAGTTTTTGGGCAAATACAATGAATCCTGCGGGCGTAGGTCCTGCGGCGGCGGCGGGGCAAATCGAAAATTGTGCAAACACGTTCGGTACGGTCAGAGGTGGTGAGGGTGAATGTGTAAACCCCACCGGTTGGCGTGTTTTCCAGCGAATGCCAGCAAGGAATATTTATTGGTTCGATAAAATACACGTAATACATTCAAAAAATTGCTTTCGATAAAAATATTCAGATATATTTTAAATATTTAATGTTTGTGCTCGAGGTAAAAATGATTTCGGTAAAAATCATAATCCATTCAAAACGTAATAAATTTTATGTTGATGGTGTTATGTAATAAGCATACATGTCAAAATTGCTTACATTTTCAACAGTGCTTGAAAAAATCCCAACCCAGAAGGAAAAGTGTGCAACAGCACACATAGAACACACTTCTATGTTCGGCGCAAATTGGCAAAATATTTTATGCGTTTTTTATTGTCTGCGAAGATATGTAGATGAAACAGTCAGCAGTGTAGCGCGCCGATAAACAGAAAATAGCGCAAGCATCAAAGTTGAAGAACAAATAACTCTAGTGCGCTAGGCTTGGTAGTGAGAAAAGGATGTTTTCTCTATGCGACGTCGGTTAAGCCATCTTGTCTGCATATCCTTCAGCCATGGTCTCTAGAGAGATCACGAATAGTCCCACGTTGGATCGAGGCATGTCACAGTGTAACTCAGTGGATCAGGGTTCAAAATATCCTTTCAATGTCAAGCGCAAAAAAGAAAAGGATGACTTAAAAAATATACATTAATCAAGATGATATTCACGTTAAGGATTATATATGAAATTTAATCATCTTTATAGGAGGCAAGTTCAAGTTAATGAAATATGAAGCCTTCTAATACCAAAGACTGAAAAATTGTTTATTTCGCTTTCGACAAATTCTTTCTTGATTTGCAAAAAACGGGATCAAGTCTTCCTAGACCTTGTCAACTTTTGCCAATTTCAAAATTAAACAAATAAGAAATACTCTAGAAGTTGGTATTATGGGCTGCATTTAATCAAACAAATTGGACATCGCATAACACATATTCAATTTTATTTTCTGCTATGATTAATAATATACCACAAAAGCTCAAAAAATAGTACTTAATCATGATAAATCCAATTTTGGGATTGTGAAATAATTACGATGAAATTTAATCACAAGTCCATCATAAAACAGGCACATTCTAAAATTATTTCAATTTATTGGACATTAATTCCAGCATGTTTGATGTTGCAGGAATTAATTCGCCACTGCAGGTATGATTGCACACATAGTATGCCAGTATTGAAATGAATCGGCATTGGGTAGATTAGAACCGCGATGCGTAAACATCAATCGCACATGTCACGAGTTGCAATCATATTGCTTGCGTCGCGCACTTTTTCGAAGAGCGCCTACAATTAAATTCTGGAATTAATCGCAACTATTAGAATATTCCGACGCGTGCAGAGTAGGCACATGTAGTGTTTAAATACGAACTGTGTGGCGGATAGGAAAATGAACGAGCGTCATAATATGACGTTTATTTTGTGAAATACTAGTGGCGTGCCTCGATGGCATATAATTAATTCTCTGTTAATTCCCATGTAATGAAAATTTGATTGATGTACCCGATCCAATATCGTTCATTGCACAATAATTATTTGTGGGTAGAAGTGTACTGAGATATGATAAACTATTTGCTGTAGTTGAATTTTTTAAATTGAGGTTTGAATGTTGAATCGCTTGATTTTATTCGATATGTTGAGGGTTTCATGGTTATTTGCGATGATGCACATTAATTGAAATAACGATTGAGGTATTTATTATTGGGGTGAATATTAATTTTGCTTTGAGACATAGTAAATTATAAATTTTTATTTGAATTAATGTTATACAAGTTGCCTACATACTAGATATTCATTTAGTTTGAACTGCAATAAGCCTCATTGTTTAATTAAGTTTTTATTTTCTACTTAAGCTTTTTACGAAGAAAACAATTTTATATTGACCAAAAACTAGTTATATAAGTAAATTATAATTAATTAGAAATTTGAAAAATTTTAAAAATACAGTAAATTAAATATCTGCATGTTCGCACAGAATATTCGTTTATTTTGCCCGTTTTGTGAATTAATTAAAGCCATCGATCTTGTCTTTCATCCATGCAAATTCAACTCTTTTCTCATTTACGACCGGGAGGACTTTAAAGTTTTATCTGAAACATTAAAAGGGTTATTTCCTGGATTAAAAAAATCAATATTCATAAACTGAAATAATGCAATTTTAAAGTTTATTGAAGAATGACTAGTAGCAATATTCTGAGATAATATTTCAGCAAAGTTTTTAATTGTCGTCCTGTTGGGAATATAATTCAAGTCAATTCTTTTGTATTGGCCTATTTTTAAATACATTTCTTGTGCTTTATTACATCGCATAATTTATGTTTTTAGTTTTCCACTTTGCGTTTTAACTCTCACATCGAATGCTTCTAAAGATGGGGAGTATTTGTGTTTGTTGTGCTTTGTTAAACCTTGAAACATGTCCCAAGCTTTGGACAACAAAAGCTTTCCAACTCACTCTCTGAAACTTGATTTTCGAAATAAAATCCTTGTAATAATGACAAAAAGAAGCGTTTTATCAATACCAAGTAGATTTATAACAACATTGAAATTCAAATTTCCTTATTTTCGTTTGAACTATTTTCCTTTGTACGAGAAACCATTATAAAAGTAAATTTTTAATTAACAGAGCAGACAGCAGTTTAGAGAAATTGGATGACACCTAAACTAACTGAGTATATTTTGCTTCATCAAAATTTCATGCAATTTGCAAAGTTTTTAAACGAAGCAGGCTAACCATTCTACTTGTCGCTTTGCGCATACGACACCAAATTTGCTTAATTTTTATTTATTATTTAAACTTTGGGCATGATTGCATTCTCGATTTCGCACGCTGTTTGCAAGACGGCAAGCCCTTTGTAACTTTCGGCGAAAAAGCAAAATTAAATATTCATCAGCGTCTCGTTCTCTCTTCGGGTTCGCCGCGCCGACAGTAACGTTGGAAAAAGAATCGCGAAAAATTGTTACGATAAAGAACGTTTTATATGAGGGCATAATAGTGCCGAAGCTAGGCATCGCTTTCTTCCTTTTATTATTCATATTTATTTTGTTTTTCTCTTTGATGTAATTCCTATAGATGGCATGGCAAAGTTGTAGAGTTTTCTTTGCACATTAAATGAGTAAAACAAAGTGGAAATGATACACGGATAGAAATAGATGATAACAAGGTTGCCTATAGTAGAAAATGTAGTAAATGTCAAAAAACTTAAAAACATTGCAATTTGCATTCATTTGAAAAAATACAACACTGTGTTATGATGTTTTTCTTAAATAACAATAATTTGGTTTTCCCAAAACAATAATATATTGTCATTAAAGCTATCACAAGTATTTAAAATGTTTTTCTTAAATTGCATCTAGTCAAGTCAAGTAAAATTTGTTGTTTTTTCCAAGGAAAATCTCATTAAAACACAAAATACATTCTCCTGTCACGTTCAAAGACAGAACTTCCATCAATCTAACACATTTAATTCCAATCCAGGCAGCAATTCCCATGGAGATTTCCGCCTAAGATTTATCCGCTACGCCCCGGGAAAAATGTTTGTTATTGTTTACTTGCCGACGTCAAAATGGCACTCTAACTAGTATGTAAAATATGCACCCCTATACACTTCACCCACTCCTCTGTACAAAATTTGCATTTGATGGATTTCCAAGGTTTATTACTGATTTAATTTATTTTAAACTTACTCTAAAGTGTTTTTACAATTATAACCCCTTTAAAAAGCTCCCAATTTGACGCATGCGATGCGTAAAACATCTCGTGTCTCCATTAAAATTACGATTTGTTTTATCATCGGTTAAGGGCTAAAGACGGCCAACATCTTACTCTCACTGCGTGCGCAAAGGTGAGCAGAGAAATTTGCCGAATTTACATTCGAAATAAATTCGCCCAACCGCAATAACATTTATAACCGTTAACCGCACATTTGTACATCCTGCTCACTTTTATTGGGTGGAGAAGAGCGGGTGCGCGAAATTTACGTCGGTTCGTTATTAACCGTGCAATTAGTACGCGCAGCGCCACCGCCGTCGAATTGAGAGCAGCGGCGAGCATTTCTCAGTCAAGGCGAGTAGGGCCTAGTTTTCGTTGTTTTCCCACCTCTGCACAGGGTATTACAACATAAAACATTTATTACAACGACAATAAATCGACTTAAATTAAACAACGCAAAATATGCGGATTCTTTACGATCTGGTAATTAATCCCAGAAGTCATTAAATGCTGCCTGAATTTTGAGAGGAGTTTCAATGCGAATTAATATTTGGAGTACTCAGTTGCAACTTACTACAAATTAAACAATCTGGTCGACAAACGATCCATACCCAGTGCCATGGAACTTCCGGCAATCATTCCACATTAATCCTTTATAACTCAATATAATTTTCTAATTTTCCGCCTTATTTAATCGTCGACAATGTGGAACGTACTTGCGGCTATAAATAGATACTTAACTCTTAGACAAATTACAATTGCAGTAGTGCAATTAATATAATACTCAGTAATTGCTTATTTTTGGAGTTATGGTGATTAGGTGGAAGTGTAGTCAAACGTAAACAATTATTTTAAAGCCGAGAAGTGCCGGGGCGACAATGACTTTTCATCTCAGCTGGCAGTCGAGGGGGCGGCAGTTGAATATAGACGTCCTCGACAACGGCTGCGATGCATAGATTTTATGGGCCGTAAAATAACTTGGACGCTGGCTGCGAAAATGACATTCTGAAAGTTTCGTAGTACCATGCTCCTCGTTTCACGCATTCTTTTTCACTATATAGGTATGTGCTCTAGACAAGATTATTTAAATTACTAGAGTAATTTCATTTTTTCATTTACAATGCTCTAAGAATTCTAGAAAAGATAAATCCAACAGAAGACATTCATTCCCACGTAAAATATATTTTAAGTACTTTTGGGTGAATTACCTTATTTGGGCCATACCATAATTGTTCGTGTGGATTAAACCGATCGGAATTGCAATCAAGTTTATTTATTGGTGCTATATTGAAGCATGCTCATTGTTCAACCAACGATTGTATCATATCACGTTTCCGATTGGGACATGGCGAAATAATTTACGCAAAAAGTATGATTCCCGGCGGCGGCGCGGCGGCTGAAAAAATAGGCGCGCCGACAAAACGACTAATAGGGCATGAATCTGAATATATTCTGATTTTTGTATTTCGATGAGCGCGCCGGGAATTCACCAAAGGGTATTTTTTTTTATTGCATAAAAACCATGAAAATTTATCATTTTTATGCGTGCGGACCAAAAAAAAATTGTGTTCCAGCTTGAAAATGTAGAAACTCATACATAATAAAGCGTAAATTAAATAAACAGCATTGAAGAAATGAACCAGTATACAGATTTAAATTAAGTCATAATATACTCTGTGCACGCGCAGGAAAAGTGTGATTTAAGTAGAAGGTTGTTCAGAAGAAACTTGCTTGGAGTTTAAAATAACTTGAACGAATCCTTTTAGGATTTTGCTTCAATCAGTTTTGAAGTATAGTTTATCTTCCACTTGTTTTACGGGATGCCTATGATTGTAATCTTCCGTAATTATTCAAGCCAAAAACAATTTACGATATAATGCACAACAACAACCCATGTATTAGCTCCCTAACAACACTGACGACATTCCCTAAGACATTATCAGCACACTAAGCGGATAATTGATCGAAGCAGTTTAATAGCTAAATACAGCGTGCGAACATTGCGGTCGATATGGTTGCATCAACGCAACAACGCCCGCCGTCGCCAAGCTCATGCGTTCAAAAGATTCCAGTACAAACAGTACGCAAACCGATCCGGACCACACCTAAAGCACGCGCCCTTTCATGCCTAGTCGATGTCCTCGTATCATCGGCTTACTGAAATCGGCCCTCAAACATACGAAACACGATGAGATCCATGTATCGACAAGATTATTTTTCAATCAAAGTTTGAGGCAAAGAGATTTGAAATTGTCATATCCATCACTGCAAACCAGTGCCAAATTGGGAAATATTAAAACGCGCAAATCAAGCTTTTAAATAATACTTACACCTGAAGAGTACCCGTCAACAAAAAAAAAACATTGCATTGAAAAAAGGTTAAAAAAAATCAAAAGAAAATCAATATAACCAAAAAATCATAATTAAAATAGACAACAATTCTTAATATAATAAATATTAGACACTTTGTGACCGAAATCAATGAAAGAGTTAAAAATGAAAGCGACAGACTTTAACTGTTTGACTTGAAGTTTTCTGCGCGCCAGCTATTTGTTGCACAAAGTCGAGGTGATATAATTATAATTTTGGTTCGGAGGACATTGCGCACAAATTCGAAGGACAAGTTCTCCAAGTTAAGCGAGTTTAAGAACAGCCAGAAATCCTTATGTACGAAACTAAAACTTGTTAGACTCTGTTAAGACTTTGGGCGTTGTTTAAAGGCACCACAGGCATCGAGAAGAAAAGTGTATTTTGGGGCGGACAGACGACGGCTACAAATTACTGAGAAGCCAGCAAGATAGATTTAACCCAAAATGTCACACGGCTTATTTAAATCAAGCCAGGATATAAACTTTTCTGGAAATTAAAGATTTTATAATTTTGGGAGAGGAAACTCATTATGCTGTGGTCCAATTTTGGAATTGGAAGCAAACAAATTATATCACGGATTAACTTAACTATTGTTATTGATCTGATTGTATAAATTACTTTCCTTCATAAAATATTTTAGATAAAATCCATCATGTAGCACGTTAATCCAAGAATTAAACATGATTACGCCTATAAACATTACCCAAAGCTTCATTTCAATGGCAAACACATTCATCAAACATGATGACAGGGTGTATTTGAATATTAAATCCCCACTCGCAAATACGGCGCTCAGCAATTGTATTTTTAATGCGTCGAAATGCCCCGAAAGACATCGCCACATAAAACATGCATAAACAACCGCCGCACGGCAACATCCGTAATGCAATCATCATGCATTCGCCGTTCAATCTTCTAAATTCAATTTCCAATCCGCATTAGATTTGGCGTGCGCTGATTTTACGACGCAATTTCCCATCCATGCAGTTGGCGTGTACAATGTCGCAAATGCGCGGCGCGATGCAAATAATATAAATGAAAAATGTATGCTACAGCGATGCTACACGCCTTCAGCCGGGGCGGAAAACAAGCCACGGCGTAAGAATGGGCATCGAAGGAAGTTTTCCCAGACGTTAGTCGAGACGCGCAGCGCTGCCTGTAATATATTTGAGGAAATTTGAATATTCAGAGGAAACGCTGCCGTGCTGCTGGCACATGTGACGGAAATTTACAAGCTACAAAATGTTGTCATTGAATGTCGTGCTTTTATTTTAGATTTCAGATTGGAGAGCCTTTTAATTTCAATTTGCAGTTTTAAATATTACTTCAGCACAATATACATTTCCAAAGCAATGACAATATTACAATAGAGTAAACAGAAATTGAAAACAACTATATTAAATCAAACTTTTATAAATTGATTTAGTTTAAATTGTTGGTTGCCTATATTATCAAATAATAATTTAAAATGAATGTTTATTACAAAGTTCTACACAATAAAACAAAATGCAAAATTGATATTTTTATACAAAACACTAGCATTCTTTTTGAAAACGAGTAAATATGAAAACTTTAGATAAAATTGCTTCAAAGAATAGTTTTTCCAGAATGTAAGATAATAGACATTGGAATGTAGATGAGGTACGCATCATACATATTTGCGTAATAAAACATTAAACATTAAAATGAGTTATTTACAAGTAATTTATATTCTACATGCAAGCACAGTAAAATTCATCCAAGAACCGTGCGCGCGTCGCCTCCACCAGCTAAAACGAGAACGACTTCCACATTTCCATGCATAAAGTGTAGAAAAGAACACCTTCTCTACAGTAAGTATTTTCTATAAAACTTTTATTCCGCGTTAAAAATTGTAATAAGCGCGTTAGGAACGCAGCACTCGAATGTATATTATTTACTGACAGAAATAAAATTATATTATTTATCCATAGCCAATCAATTGCAGTGCGCCTATTAAAACTGAAAAGATTGTCTATGAACACAGCTTTTTCAACTTTTACGTATTTCAAAAACAAATTAAACAAACTACATACTAAAATAAATAACACAACAAAAGCGAGAAGAATTTAGGGTACACAAAACATTTAATTTCCTCTTCACCTTGCCAAGAATTCTGAATATGATTTAAATATATAGTCAACATATAAAGCAAACAATGTAAAATACTTCATATAGGCTTTAAATGTGGAGCGCTTACAATATTGTTGAGGTTTCCACGTGAAGAGGAATCAATTTTGGTACAACGTTGAATATCGAATAACGAGAAAGTTTTCGGAGAGAGATCTCTCTCAGTTGACGCAAGTGGCGACGGCGGCACTGGCAATATTGTGAATGAATACGGGCCGCCGATAAAATTTTGATCATAACGCTCTATTCGTCCTGTCAATAAAACTGAATTATTGCTTGCCTACTCTGTAACATCTTTATATATATTTTATGTTTCTGCTTATGGCTTTTTATTATTTGCTGCGGGAAATTCACACAAAGTTAATCCTGGTGATATATTTTAGAACTTGTTGAAAGCGTAAGAACTGTGCACAGTAAACAGAGATGTTAACAAATTACAAACAAATTGCTCGTTTTCTTTTAAGCATTGAGAATTAAATATTTAGATATTTTGAAGATTGATGCTTTTAGAATTATAATCCACGTGTTTACACAAAAAATAATTATAATAGAACCATAATAATTTACCAAAAATTTCAGGCAAATATCGATTGCTAATTTGCCACACAAATTATTCCAGACACAATTTTAGTATCCTATCACGTAGCTAACAAGAGTAGAAATCAAGTGCCTCTTGAATTACATTTCTGAGCCTTATAGTGAATTCCTACCTTGAACTCCGTTCCATTTATCAATCCACTTCACCAGTTTATCTTAATACACACAGAAACTATTAGCCACTACTAGGTAATTATATTCATAATATTTATTGTTTAATCTGCGTTGATAATTGTTAATGCAATTGTTCCAGAGTATTGTAAAACGCGAAACACTGAAAGTTGGCTTGATTTTGATTTCCAACTCATACCGCTCCAGATGAGGGCAGCACAATGCAGACCCACTTCTTACTGCATACTGCTAGACGCAGGTAAAAATATTGCATCAGCCACGGATCACAATCAAAACAATAAGAATGCAATCTTGAGAGTGGTTTACGTTATCGGTGGTTAGAAAGAGATGCTACTACTATAGTATTCTTCTTGGTGCATTTCACATTTTCGTGTCGGGTTGTGATAATACTGAATTATTATGATTCTTTCATTAGAAGTATCTACGATAAGTAACTGTACTGCAATCTATTTTTTCACTCTTACACTTCAGATTAATTCTAGAGCAATATAAGACGCCAAACACTGAAAATTGTCTTGATGTTTAATTCCAACCTATACCGCACCAGATGAGGGCAGCACAATGCAGACGCACTTCATATTGCAAGCCATCTGCTCAAC